>CAJQZM010035922.1:635-16565 GCA_907164665.1 Colias nastes | reverse complement strand
AAATTTATAAATTTTATTCCATAGTTTTCAAAATTAAATGTAAATGATCATAAAAATATTAATAAAGTAAATCATTGATGTAAGGTCAGGGAAGGTAATACATATATATACATCTGACCATGTAGTAGCTAAGTCTTGTTGACTGCTGAAGTCTGTACTGTCTGCTGAAGTCTGTACGCAATGAAAATGTCTGCCGTTTCGAAAATAAGTTTTTAAGACCCTAATAAATAAAATATATGAATGGCAGATCTGGTCAATTACTTTCAAAATTGTATTTTTTTCAGCACTTTCATAAGTGTCTGCCAGAATGTTATCCGCGTGATAATGGTCTGCCATTGTTATTTTCCGATAATAATAATAATCTATTTTCAAATATCAAAATGGCAGACGTGGTCAAATGATTTCAAAGTTCGCCAAAAATTTCCACCTGTCTTACCTGAGCGCCCGCCCCGTCCACCACTCTGGGCTTAGTGACTCCTCATCTCATGTATAGTAGGTATAGGGGAATCAACACACAAAAATCCAGGTCTGGTCAAATACATACAGGTAGCTTTGCGCTAGCTCTCTAGCTATATATCGCTAGGTCTGAAACTACATAATTTAGATAGTTTTAAAATATATTTTTAATTGAAACTCGTCGGTGTGTTTAACTCTGTTGGGGGGAAAGTCGAATCTCTGGACTTGTGCACGCAATGTATAAAGACGCCTATTTTAATAATTTCGCTGCGACACAATCGCCACGCTATTTTTGACTTTTTATTTTGATATAGTTCGCGTGTGGTCGGTCCCGTCAACCTTTTGGCGGGAAAGTCAATATTAGTACTAAGCTGACAGTAGCCAGTGCAACACTTTATAGATAAAAAAAACAATCAGTTTATTAGCCAAATAACAACATCAACGTCTCAAAACAATATATGGTAAGAAATCTATATTTTTTTCAGTTTTTCTTTCGTTAAAAATTTCGGGAAGGTAAATATATATGTAATTTTAAACTACTTTTGAAAGTAACTTCTAAAATATAGGTACTCGCATAAAAAATTTAAATTTTCACACATCTGATGAATTGTACCAGCAAAAACTACAGCAATCGTTTTTATCGTTCATAATGAACCTATTTTTTGTGATCATGTATCACACATAAGGTTTAAAAAAAATTATATTTTATTTCAGATAGCACTTTCTAAAAAATTATAAACTCTTTACGTACCTCTATAAGTACACTTCATTTTCGAATTTCGCGTTTTATTAACTCTACGCTGAGAAAATTACAGATCCTATGCACATTTCATTCATTCCTAATGGACAATAATATAATGTATCCTATAGTAGGTACCAGAGAATAATCTTCGATATTTTTATATTAAAATTATAGTGAAAATATAAATAGATACCTAATATTATGATTTAATTTGTTTACCCCTATGAAAATTCAATTAAGTAGGTACTAAATTTGTATAGAATAAGTACTGCTATAACTTGGAAAATTTCAGTAGCCAATATAAAACTATTTCCGTAATCCGTAGTAATGTCTGGACTTTTAGTTTTATCAAAACTTTATCTATAATCCATTTATGAAAAATCTTCGGTTTGAGGCATTGAGATAATATGGTTTGAGGTGCCCAGGGGCGGCGCTAAAGTTAAATCTGGTTTAGGAGAGTTCAATCCATTTTACGAATGTCTGCAGATTTATGGCTACCTATATGATTTAACTTGCGACCAAAATGATTAAGTTCTTGGCCTCATATTATTAATTTCGAATAAATGTTTGAACTTTTTCTGTTGTTGTTTAATAACTCAGGCCCCGGAATCACAGACACAATATAGAATAGAAAATCTATTGTGTCGTGGACCGATCGGGCCGTTCGGGGCTCAATGGGTTAAGTAAATGTGCACCAAGATGTTTTTATTGGCTAAGCATATTCAAATGCATAAGTTATTGGACATTGTAAATATTATATTGAAATTGTAGATATTAATTTCTGTTATATCTCACTGTTGTTGCCTTAGAGCATTAAAAAGGTTGTTGCAGAAGGTCTTGAATTCAATATTTTGATTCTGATACATATTGCGTTATTGTTTAAATTTTCCATGATAGTTGATAGCGACCGTATTTTAAATATTAAGATATGTTGTGATAGGTTTCTTATTTGCGTAATGTTTGAAATGAAATCAATATTATTTCTCAATCACTCTCCTCTGTATTAACGGTGTTTCACGCAGAGGACACGTGAAACTCATTCATTACGTGTTCGGGTACGGATTACCCGCTTTTATCAATTATCACGACTATCGCAGTCGTATCAACATGATCTGATAACAATGTCTGGCAATATACGCCAAAAATAGAGCGACGTTATTTTAACTATCGTAAGTAGCTACTCTACAGGAATCTCAAATGTGTTTGAGGGAATTGATGTCACTATTCCTGTCGAATATCGTCTGTAAAATAATTGAGAATTTTATTCACTACATCTTTACGCGTAACAGGCAGGTATAATATTGGACCTTTAACTGACGTAGGTACTGACCAGGTAGTAAAGGATTAACTAGAACTAGTTCTATTTAGTAAAGACTACTTATACCTAAGCAAAACACGACATAATAATATAATCGTTTGATTGAAATTAAATACATTGAAGAATGTAGCGTGAACGCATGATTCCTCTAAGAAGCGCCGAAACAATTAGTCAATTGAAACATTTTGTAACAATCGGAAATAAATTATTGATTTTCCTAAAGATAAAGACGTACAGTCAAGTTTTGAACAACATCGAGTTATTACTCAGACCAGGGAACAACACTCAACTGCCGAAAAATATGCCCTTTTTCTCTAGTCGTAGGTACCTAGTTTTTCTAGTCTCTATAGTCTATACAAACGATTAGGGAGTACTTCAAACACTCCTCACTCCTTTGTATAAACTCCTAATAAAATCTATATTATAATATAACAACGTTTTAATTGGACTTGGATACAAATACTTCTCGATAACATTTAACTGGTTTAATCTAGGTTTAAAGTCAGACGAGTGCAAGAGATGGACTCATTTACGTCTGTTATGTAAACAAATTAAATATATTGCGCAAGACACGTTTCAACCGACAGTTGTTTACTTCTAAAAAAACTGAAAGTAATACTGAAAATAAACCCAATGCTTTATCTATGATGAGATGATAATATATAATTTTTTGTCGAGAATCATCTCTTTGTCTATAAATTCTTCAGTCACAAATCTCCTCTAAATGCAAAGCGTATTAGGGACCTACATTCTACATTGCTGTGTCGGCTGGCCAATAAAATTCAACGGTGATACCTACCTACCTAAAAAAGATTTTTTTATTTCTCCATTAATAAACTATGAACAATACTGCATTAGAAAACGTTACCCTTTGTGTGCTTTATTCAACCAATTTCAAAAAATATGTAGCTGTCCGATTTTATTTCAGGGCGACAAAATAAATTCCTAGAAAGGGCAAGGATTAGCCCTATTCCTACTTATACCATAAACCCAATGTATTGCAAGACTTTTCCATAATTAATTTAGGTATAAAAACAATAAGACTAACAATTCAAGCAATTTTATTTCATTTTATCGATAGACGTCGCGTCAGAGAATATGAGTAGAGAGATAAGGCAACCGGCTAAAACCAGCGCACGCACCGGCCGCAGGGGGCCGCGCACCGCTTCACACAGCGCACACACGCGCACACGCACGCACACCAGCGCACACGCGCACGCTGATAACACTCACATAGTATACTCGTTCAAACAAGATAGATAATGAGTGCAATGTGTGTTATGACGCGCTGTTTTGCAGTGTTTATTCTGGTGACTTTGATGTCTATGCAATTGTTCTAGACAATAGACTTGTGTGTACATTCCAAAACGCAATTGGCAACAAATGCGTATAGTACGCAGTACAGCATTCTCATAAAAGTGCAAGAAATACATAGTTATACATATTGAAATAAGTTTTGTGTGCAAAAGTAGAAAATATTGTTTTAGAATCAATTAAATACTTAAAATTAAAGATATAGCTTTACATAGTAGTTATTGTTATTTCTTATTAAATATTGAAATTTTTAAAACAAAGGCAAATAAACTGTTATCGCAAAATCTGAGTCTACAGTGACTGCCTGAAATTCATAACAAGATCACGTAACATCATGACAATACGGAAAAAATCTGCCAGAAAAGGTACCTATTGCTAATAAAGTCGAATCCCCAGTGAAGACTGAGGTCGCATCGCATAAACACGACGATATCAGGCACCTATTGAACTAAGGCCTATCGTTCCGGTATTAACTGGACACCGGCCGAAGCGAGCGGCTGCTGATAACGTTACCACATTATTTACTTCACACCACATTCTCAATCAGGCATCTGCTTAGAACGCGCGAATTTTTAACTCATAAAATTTTGTCGGTTTTACATAGTCTTTCAAAATAGCAATCCAAAGAGAAGTGCGTACAATCTATTATCTAATATCAGTTTAATATTGTACAACAAAAGCCGCATTCGCAGGGGACGATCCCTTATCAGTGATATCAATATAGGAGACGTTTTATAAGTAGGTAACGCGCTTGCCACACTTCATTAGACACAGCGACCGCTCAGTGACCAGTAGTAAAAAAATCTATTTATCATAACGTATAATAAACGTGCAACATGTTGGTATTTCCGCAATGGAGACCGGAATTATCTGGAGATGGCTGTAGGGTACAACGTTGGATATCAACTGAAAGATTCGCACCTTACTTAGCCAGACCTGTGCCACTACCACCTTTACCAGTACAGGTGCTTAATTTTTCAAAACCAAAACGCAAGTACTTTTCTGCGACTGAATTTTTTTTTATTTATTTTTATTTTTTATCTATTGTAGATTGAGGACGATGAATCATCTGGAAGTTTATCACCGGAACGGCCCAATGATCTTGGGACAGAAAACGAGTGTGTTTGCGAGTGGAGAGGCTGTGGAGCGAGGTTTGAAAGCGTCGCGCGTTTGTCCGCGCACGTAGCACGTATCCACGCGCACCCCCACACTGATGGCTTCTTCTACTGCTGCTGGAAAGGATGCTCACGATCGCAAAGAGGCTTTAATGCAAGGTAAATATTTGTGTAGTTTTTTTTGTAATCTATTAAAAATTATGAATCTCCCTTTCGTTATGCTAATTTTATTTTTATTAAAAAAAATTAACAATATCATTCATTAATTTATATTTTCTTTTACAGATATAAAATGATAGTTCACATGAGAATACACACGAATGAGAGACCTCATACGTGCAACCAATGTCAGAAAAGTTTTTCAAGAGCGGAAAATCTCAAAATACATTTACGCTCGCATTCCGGGGAAAAGCCATACGTGTGTCCATATGAGGTGAATATTTCCTAAAATTCTAAATTAATCTGCTTATATTTTTGTTAAATAAATAAAAAAATATAATGTTCAAAAAAACTAAAATTATTATTCTTTTTACAGGGTTGCGGTAAAGCGTACTCCAATTCGAGCGATCGCTTTAAACATACGCGCACGCACAAAGTAGACAAGCCATATTGTTGCAAAGCACCCGGCTGCAACAAACGCTACACAGATCCGTCCAGTTTAAGAAAACACGTAAAAGCATACAAACACTTTACAAATGACAAAGAGAATCCCAAGCAGGAAACACCAAATAATAGTACTGTTAAAGGTGTATCACCTATGCGTGAAACCATTTACGTACCGGAGCCCACATCACCACACCACAGGGTAATAAGCCCACAAAGAATTATATCACCGACGTATCCTTACGCACAAGTACCAGAAACATTTACACCAATCAATTACATGACCATGATGGACCCAGCCGCTTATATTCGCCCGGTAGAACCCGTTTACACCAGAGTTCCCCCACAAGAAATGTCCTTTACCGAGTACTCATCAATGTACGACCACGCATACAGAAGCTATTACTCGTCAAGAAACGAGTACCCCATTTTAAGACCAATCGTCAATGAAAATGTTTTTCCCTACGAAGAAACCAGATTAGATGAATCAATGGAAGAAGTGAGGTACATAAAGAATTCAGATAAGTTAGAATATGATTATGAGTCTGCGCCCTTGAATTTGATGTGCTCGAAGCGCTCAGAATACAAACCCATCGATGAACTAGTCAGGCCAGAATTACCTTTAGATTTAAGTACCAAAAGCTGACTGTTAGGTTATTAATTTGCGTAAATATACACTTATTTATATTTGATTGTTTTATTATCCTTACTCGTCTATTAATTTAAAATTAGATGACAAATATTGGTGTAACATTGTTCTCGTTCATTGTATTCAGTACATTATAACGTTATCGAGAAGTTATCGTTGTGCAAATTCTATTAAATGCGTTACAAATTTCGATACGAATGTGTTATCATTCTAATAAAGTTATTGCAATGAAACAATAGGAGTATTTGGTACAAAATATACTTTATTTCCATCAATTGGTTACAGCGATTATAGTACATATTATATACAGATTTCTGAAATTTATATTTATCATGTTTTCTAACTGTAGTAATAAAATAAAATTCACAGAAAACTAGAAACACATTAAGTCATCGATAAAAATACTTTCTTAATAAGTAGCATAACAAAAAAGATTGAAAATAGTCATAATCGTAAATAAACCTTTCAATATTATACTTTTTATAAGAAATTATTAAAAAATATTATGAAACATACATGCATGTATCTAACTAGGAATTTCGAGACCGTGAAATACATTTTTGTCTTCTTATGGCTTTCCCGCTATATCAATATGTATTAGTTATAATATTGATTTATAATTGTAAACTATATTGACCGTAACTACGAAGACTTTTTGGTCCAACATTATTAGCAAATTAATTTTTTGCACAAAACGTGATTTCAATACAAGTCTTTACAATTAAAAAGGAGACACAACGAACAACAGAACTTTTCAGTACAAAACAACATTTTATTCCCAAAAACACAAAGTAACCAAAAAAAAAATTCCGCAAATTCTTCCCACTATACGTGATACGTTAACATTTCTTGTACGCTACGCGCGCACGAGTTTTGCCATCCCCTCCGCGATCGTGTTGAGCGCAACGAGATCCTTCTTGGCCGTTTCCATGAGATGCGCCATACCGCGCTGTTGTAGCGACAAAAATTGTTTCACGTCTTCTTGAGCACCTGTGTTGACGAAAATATATTTAAAAACTAATATATTTAGATACTAATAAAATACTACATAACGTGGCAAATGATAAATTAGTATTTACTATTTACTACTATTACATTAACGTTAACTTGTGAAATGAGTACTCGTATTAATTTTTCTTGCAACTGAAATCTGGGTTAAACACAAATGTTGTGTATACTTACTTGTCAGTGCTTCATGTTAATAATTTAACTTTTAAGTACTTACATAAAATAAGGTTTTTTTTTATTTATTTTTTAATTTGTTTCTGAATTATTTCGTCTATGCTTTATAAGATATAATATAATTTATTTTTGTATTCTACCTTCAAGTTTGTATTATAGACTTAGTATTATTTTATCAGTCCAAAGTCCATAGCTCAGAAATAACAAAGACATGTATAACTTTGTAGCAAAATTTTGTATACGTTTTATCAGTACCTGTTTCGCTGTATGATTCGCTGTATTGGCTTTATACAAAGCCGCTTTCAATAACATTATCTATGTAAGGACGTCTTAATTATTACAAGACTATTCTAGGAAATAAATATAAAAGCTGTTGTCCTCAATTTAAAATACTCTTATTCCTTTTGATCGACAAAATGCACTGCAACTTTCCTTTGAAAATAAATTTAAATAGAGAGAGTTAAATAGTGAGAGTTAGGCCAAAACGCCGTTAGCAGACAATCCAAAAGTGATAATCATGTTACTTTAAATGGCCGTTGATCGGAAAATACGCTTGGTTTAACCCATTATATTTCGTACCAGTAATATTTAGGTACTTACTACAATTAATATTTAAAAAATAAGCAATACACATCGAATTGTCGTTTATTTTTCAGTGTCATGTTTGATTAATCACAAAGCAGCAAAATATATTATAGAACGAAGCCAAAAAATCGAAGTGTGATAGCCTTACATGTGTTCGAAACAATTTCTTTTTCGTCATTATTAATTAGACAGAAATAAACCTTGACATTAATTAAAACTAAGCTTATCTTTCTAAAAGTTGTTTATGTTATGACTATCCTTAGAATTAAATTATGTTGACTTATGTTGAATATAACACAATTACTTCCGAGTTCCGACGTATCAACTTAAAAGATAAAAAAATATTTTCAACTCAGTACTTTTTATGGTAAAACAAAACGTAGTTTTTATAGTCAAATTAATCAAATAAATATAGTTAGTATTATTTCAAATATAATAGGTACTACTCCAAAAAAATATCCAAAAAATACTCCTCACCACCCTAACAAAAAGGAACATTAATATGATTCATTCAACTACTTTCCAGCTGTACAGAGTACAATGTCCATATTCGCGATAAAATATAACATGGTGAGTTCTTAGTAATTGCTTACCCGGATCCAAATGATATCTTTCGTGAGGTGCGCCCGCACTCGCGCTGCGTTGTAAACGCACCGCGCACAAGAGCTCGTTCAAACGACCCTAAATGCAACAAAAATATCGTTAATCGTAACTTTTTCTTTTGAAATATTGTATAAAACAGTTTGTATCTATATAATTGTTCTATTCCCACGCATACTTGTGATTCATAAAGGCCACTTAAACACACTTTAACGACCGCAGTCGGACCCCTTTCGCGTAACACAAAATTTAATAATAATCAATTAACTACGTATTATTTTCAGTCCATTCATGTTTTTTTTTCTTTCCCATTTACAATGACATTACATAATTACTTTAATCAATCTAATTATAGTGTGATATTTTCAAAACTTTGGAGTTTTAACTTAGATTATAAGCTAACGATTTTTTTTTTTAGTTTATGCATCTAAATGTTCCAATTTCAACAGAGAAGAAATATGTGCTAGCATTTAGTCCATAACCAATGTACTAGATACAACATCAGTTGATGTTGACCAGGAGTGGTAGTCTACCAGGAGTGGTAGTCTACCACTGGTAGTCTGGTAGACAAGTTCTTAGTACGGTAAAGTTTAAAAAGCAACTCCAACGACAAGTTTTGTAGAAAACGTGGTAAATGGTAAAAATATGAGGTTTCAAAAAATGCTTCTAGAAGAAGTATACTTAAGAGTCCTTATCGATTTTAGAGTGATTTTTACTTGTTTCTGTAATTCTTTAGACGCTCGTTTAACAAAACTAAATTAGTAACAATGTGTGATGATATCTTAAATTAAAGATTCATTCAATATCTAAAATACGTTCGAGACAATTTATTGATATTCATTGTCCAGTTTGTTTAATAGCCAATAACCTAAGGCGTGTTTCAATTTTTTCCATGCGGGACGTTCGTGTCTTTGTATTTTACACGGAATTTAATAGAAGAAGTTTTCTTATAAAATATACTACAGTAAAGACACTGAGACATCCTAAAATATGTTCGAGGCAATTTATGTACTTTTATTGAAAAATTCAAAGAACATCTAAGTTAAAATAGCCTTACTTTGATGAAATTTTATGCGTATATGGCGTCGAATTTCTAGTTCTTACAACAGAGTTAAAAAAAAATAAAAAATACACACTAAATGATAGGTTAATGCTTAAAAATTTGCAATAAAAAAAATACATATTATTTGTTTTATGAAAGAAATGGAATAATTTAAAGTTCTCTAGAATTTTAGATTATATACGGGAGCGCAAACGTTGTTACGGCAGATCTATATAATCGAATATTCTAGAGAATTTTAAATTATACCATTACTTTCATATAACATAGTAGTTAGTTTTTTTAAACGAGCTCCTAAAGAATTAAAGAAACAAGTCAAAATCACTCTTAAAATCGATACGGCCTCTTAATCCAATTGGTAACGCCAATATAATTAAAATAGTAAATGTAGAAATTAAATGTTTATTATTTGTGGTGTATTCCTTCATCCTTCCCTACATACGAGCACAACCAATCACCGCGCGCTATTTAGCGCTAGCCACGTGACGTACCTATGTCACGAATCACGATTGTCATACGACAGTCGAGTTCTCTCCGGTCTTTAGCGAGGATCGGAACTCAACAACCGCCGGAGAGCTTCCACGAGGCTCTCTAGATCTCAGGCATTGTGCTTTTGTAACACCCCCGGGGAATCCCGTTCCCCGGCCCCTTGGTCGCGCTCACCGCCGCGTGTGTGTTCGCGTGGAGTGTTTGGACTGGACCCGTTCGTACCCGGCGCGAGCTGGAGGACCCTGACCGCGTGGCGCGGCGTGTGTTCTGGACGCTACTCCCTCCGACGAGGTATGTGCCGTGTGTTCCCGTCTTTCCCTCTTTGCTAACACCACGTAGATCTAAATACAGTCCACTTTATATCGAGAATATATTTACGTATATTTTCTATATTGGCGCGACCATTGAGTGGTACCTTCGACCCGGATAAGAACCATAGTTTGGTCCTTACGAACCGTACATTACCTGATGATTCCACCGCCCTTATTAGGATACTCATTGTGTAGGCCCTAATAAGCGATTTAGTAGTATCTTCAATGCGAAATACTATTTAATACACCGCGTAGAACGACAATGCGTCTTCTACTATTCATATAAAATATATTTTAAACCCGCCCTTATTAGGATACTCATTGTAGGCCCTAATAAGTGATTTAATAGTACATTCTTTGTGAAATAACTATAATATAAGTACCGCATAGATCGACATTGCGTCATCTATTATTTTCCGCTTAAAATATATTTTATTCCGCCCGTGACATTAAGTTACGCGTATATTATTATTAAAATAGTTAATTAAAACCATATTCATATCGTTTATCCGCAGTTATAACGCTAAAATCATTATAAATCGAACATATTACATCATATTTTAATTACCCGCTACCCGCACTCGAAATTTATATTATCATTATCGAGTACCTACATTCCGCGATCCGCTGTTATAATCCGACCATATTGGAAATACATACTCGGTTCATATTACGCTTGCGTCACTGACCTACTTTATTTGGTCGTATTACTTGTTATTGTAACTTGTTTTGTAACATTTTCAGTTTGAATATATATTTTTTTGTTAATAAAAATGCCGCCTAAGAAAATGACTAAGTTACATGATAGTGACGCTTCGGATGTTAATGATTCGGAAGATATAAATGATTCGCAGTTATCCATGTTATTAGCTAAGCGCGAAGTTATATTCGAAATGGTGCAAAAAATTTATGATTTGTCTTTGAACGTTCATAACAACGCTGCGCTTAAGGAAAGTTTCCTTGACGAGTCCGCGCAGGTAGAATCATTACGCGATGATTATAAACAATGTTTAGATGAATATAATATTCGTTTATTATCATTAATTCCCGCCGCGAAACCTGATTATAAAAGCCTCGTTGCATTCGAGTCTTTGTATAGCAGGATTAAAAGAATTAAATCGCAATATTCGCAACCAAGTCCGTCACACGGAGATATTAATATTTTGCATAAAAATAGGCCTAAATTACCGCCTATCGAATTAGTACCATTTTCGGGTGATATTCGCTCATTTCCGCTGTTTCTTTCGAATTTTGAATCAATTGTTCATAACAATCCCGGCCTTACAGATGCCGAGCGTTTATATTATTTACTAGGTAAATTAACGGGGAAGGCCACAACTGTTATAGCTGGTATAACCCCCTCCGCTGAAAATTATAATTTAATATTACAAACTTTAAAAGATAAATATGATGATAAACGTATGTTAGTTTCCGCGTATTTAAATCAAATGTTTGATTTTAAACCTTTGCATTGTGCGTCCGCAACAAACTTTGATTTATTTACTGATAACTTTATTAGCGCAGTGCGCGCCTTACAGAATATAAAGTTAGATAATATTACAGATTTAATGATTGTTCATATCGCGCTGAAGAAGTTAGACTCAGATACTGTTCGCGCTTTCGAGACTGAGTTTGGTAGTGAAATGCCTACTTTTGATAACTTAGTTCAATTTATTCAAACTCGTGCGAAGGTATTAGAACGCATTCATCCTTCCACAAATTCGGGAATAAATAAACCGCCTCGAAAGAATAATTATAACCGCAGTTCAAATAATACTTCTTCCGCACCGCCTAAGACGTATCAGTCTTACGTAACAACAGCTGATTCGGCTTATAGCATCGAGATAGTATGTACTACGTACTAGAGAGGCGATCGCTACTACACTCTCTTTAACACGAGCTAGAGGCAAGAATCACAAGTCTCTTTAGTCTGTGCCGGACTGTGCCCCCCGCTTGCCGCGTCAACACGTGTTATTGCTCTGTTCAAAATGCCTTCGTGTGTGCTAAGATATTGTTTTAACAGTTCCCATAATACAAACAAAGCCCGAGGAGTGACTTTTCACCAGTAAGTTTCCTTATTATGAGTAAGTAATGCATTTTACTAATATTGTTATCATTTTGCGAAAAATCACCACGCGTTCTGCGTTTCGCGCCATTTTTCATAGACTAACAGCACAGACGTGACACTATCGATGAGTCTGTTAAAAAAATGTAACTGGATTTTTTAACTATGTATATATACTATATATACTAGGAAAGATTACCGTGTTGTAGTACCTAAATATTTATACTTTTACCCGACTACGCAAAGTAAAACGGTAGGTTATATTAAGTAATATTTATTTATTTACCTATTTTTATTTATTAAAAAAATGTTCATCAACAGTTGTTCCAATAGGATTTATAAATTATTATGCACAACAATTACAAATAAACACAACATTCACAGAAACTAATACAGTAAAAGTTCCTTAATCGCGCTTCCTTTAGTCACGTTTTCACTATTCGCGGATTAAAAAAATGCGACCCAATTTCTATATTCGCGACTAAACATTTTTTTTATTCGCGGATTTAATAAGTACATACATAATAATAAAATTATTCCAATAGGTATCTTACCCAATATCCTTGTCAAATGGACTAATAAGAAAGTAAAATAGATCTTATTACAAGTTTGCCTAAAGTACATAATATTATGTTCTTAAATGATATCGCCGAGGCCTTTGACACAAGCCGCCTCTGCGGCGATTGATGTTTTTGAGAATGTAAATAAACAGAATGGAAGCAACCTTATAACTCAATAAATAAAGTATATTACACGCTTTATATTAGCTTCACCTGTATATTTGTAACCGACTTCTTTGGGCGCGATTTTGACCCACTTTAAACGGCCAGATTTCGTTCAAACTTTGTAGATTTATTGAGGACCGATGACAATACACTAATTTGATAAAATAAATAATAGTTAAAAAAAAATAAAAAACACGCTTTTTATAGAAAACCGACCTAAAAGCGTGTTTTTTTAGTTTTTTTAAACTATTATTATTATTTTTAAATGTAGTTCCGTTTATAGTAAAAGCCGCTTTGCGTATTTATTGTTTCGTCTTTCACATTCGTTACAAAAATTGTGATCGAGTAAGGGGGCATCCATAAATTACGTGAGGTGTTTTTTTTAATTTTCTGCCACTCCCTCCCCCCCTGGTGAGATGTCGTGAGATTTTATTCAACCCCCTCCCCCATCCTCGAATCTCACGTGAGATTTTTCAAAATGTGAGTTTCTTATACGTAAACGCCATCAACATTGAATCATCGTATCCATTTAATTAGGGCTATTATAAACCAATACTCCAAAATTCGATTACATCATGAAGCAAAAACTGATAAAACTATTGATTACTACACAAAACGACAAAAGCTTACTAAATTGATATTATTTAAAGGAAATTAAAATACATAGTTTAATATAAAATCCTCTTTTTATTAATTCCCTAGTATCAGTACCACCAGATAGTACCGAGTAAACAGATTGCACAATGTGTCGCATCTGCACGCATTGCTTAATCTTTGAACTTGAAGCCACGCCTCGCTCGTTCCACACGTACCCCACCACATCGGCCGCGCGCAATGTTTTTGTTTGGAATAACCTCTCTAGTGTACATATATCTCGATGGCTTATAGTTGTCTTTGTAAAAATATTACGCATCAACATTTATATAAATGTTCGAATTTTCATAAAATGAGTCCGCAGGAACGTTTGAAATACGTAAAGGATAGAAACGCGTGTATAAATTGTCTCAGTGTAAAACATCGAGTTTCTAGTTGTTCGTCGTATTCTAATTGTCGCGTTTGTAAATTAAAACATCATACAATGTTACATTTGAAACGCGAATCTTCCATACCCGCGCCTGCGTCTCACCCCCCGCCGCGCAGCACACCGCCGTTGCCTGCGCCGTCGCCGCCGTCGGGCGAGTGCGTCCGCTCTGACATTGCGCTATGTACCGCTAGCTATACAGCTGATACTGATAACGCATTTCTATGCAACCCGCCCGCGAATAAACAACATACTATTTTATTATCAACCGCTGAAGTCGTAGCTTATAATTGTAAAGGCGAACGGCTTATTATTCGCGCGCTTTTAGATTCCGCTTCGCAAAGTCACTTCATTACAAATGAATGTTGTGAACGCTTAGGTATTAAACCGCAGAAAACCGAACGTACTATTATTAAGGGGTTCGGTGGTTCAGAAAAAATTATAAATAGTAATTCCGTAAATATAAAATTTTATTCGCGTCTTGACAACAACATTTCTTTTAATATTTCACCGCTGGTTGTTGATCATGTTACGGATTTACTACCTACCGCTGTTATAGACACTTCTGTCTTATCGCATATTTCGCATTTACCGCTCGCAGATGAGAGTTTTGGTACGCCAAATAAAATCGATTTATTAATCGGTGCTTCTCTGTTCCCTCATCTGCTTCTCCCCGACGTAGTTCATGCATCTCGTGACTCGTCGGCGCCCGCTGCATTGCGCACGGTGTTAGGCTATGTAATAATGGGTTCAGTACCCACCATACCTAACATACATAAACCGCCCTTGACGTGTTGTCACGTTCAAGAGACCGCCGCTATTGACTCATTAGTCAGGCGTTTCTGGGAGCTCGAGGAGCTTCCTACCGCACCGCCCGTTCAACATCCCGATGATGTTGAATGTGAAGAATATTATAAATTAACTACAACCCGCGACCCCGTGAGTGGCAGATATATTGTTTCGCTTCCATTTAAGGATGATTTCTACACTCTCGGTGACTCATTTAATATTGCCCGCAAACGTTTCATGTGCCTTGAAAGAAAGCTACAGGCTTCACCTAAATTAAGGTTGGCATATGATGACGTCATAAAAGATTATCTAACGAAGAATTATATTTCACCCGCGCCTCCGTATGATCCGCGTGACCCTACACCTATTTATACTATACCGCATCACGCTGTTCTGCGCGAGGATAAATCGTCGACTAAACTGCGCATGGTTTTAGATGCTAGCATGCCAACTTTTGGAAGCCAGCGTTCATTGTATGACCTTCTGCATGTTGGGCCGAATTTACAAGGCAATTTGTTTACAATTATTTTAGGTTTTCGTCTCCACGCGATTGCCATGACCGCCGATTGCCGCCAACAATTTCTGCAGATTTTCGTGCGTGAGTTTGATCGTCGTTTTCAATGTTTTTTATATCGTTTCAGCCCGCAGGATCCGCTGCTTCTTTATCAATTTAATCGAGTTTGCTTTGGCATCAAGTCTAGTCCTTATCATGCACTGCGCACGGTAAGACAGCTCGTAGAAGATGACGGCGCGAAATATCCGCTCGCGAGTAGCATTGCGTCTTCTTCGTTGTATATGGATGATATCGCCTTCTCTATTCCCACGGAATGTGAAGCAGTTTCCGCGTCGCAGCAGCTCATCGATTTGTTTAAGGGAGCTCAGTGGGATCTAGTTAAATGGAATAGT
>CAJQZM010035921.1:0-16302 GCA_907164665.1 Colias nastes | reverse complement strand
TAGGTAAACATAATATTATGGTTTTGATTTTTGCTACTAGTATAAGAAAACTGCGTGTTCAAACTACTTGTTTGTCTGTCTGAAAATTCGGAAGTACTTTGGTAGTTTACCGATTTATAATAATATTGTATATATCGTTGTTTAAAAAATATTCAAACACAATAAAATATGATATACCTACTGATTTATCACTGGTTTCAGTGATGAACTGATGAGTCAATGTTAGCCACTATACTTTCGTCATACGTGTGTATGATTGATGTGATTTGCAACGTGGTGATATTTCAGAAAAATCACGGGTCAAATTGTCCCACCGAAAATATAACTGCGTTATAAGAATAACTATACCTACGATAAATTATACATAATACAATATAGTCTCAAATGCATACTAGTGAAATATTTTATTTGAATCAATAAAATAAAAAAAAAATAAAAAATAATAATAATACAAAAATAAATTCACAACACAAGAAAATCCGCGCGCAAATCATAGCGCGTGACAATGAAATCAAGAACTTTCGAGCCGACGCGACGCGGACGACGAAGGAGCCTAACAAAAGTACCTACAATCATAGGCGGCTCGTGACAAAATTGTATGGCCGTGTTCACTTGAAATAAAACAACGAAAATAGGTACCTACAATAGCGTTAGCAGTACAAAAAAAATGAGCACCACATTATAAATGTCTATTTATACACTAAAAATTATAGAGTATTTCAAAACGAATTCAATTATTATTTAGCAATAATTAGAAAATCCCCGAATTTGCATTCGTGATCGTATTCATAGTGTTTGTCTACACTAATATTATAAAGAGGAAAACTTTGTTTGTTTGTTTGATTGTAATGAATAGGCTCATAAACTACTGGACATTTTACCAATGTTTGCAAGTTTGTGATTACTTTGATAGTTTACCGATTTATAATAATTGTATACTTATATCATTGTTTAAAAATATTCAAACACAATATGATATAGGTACTGATTTATCACTGGTTTCAGTGATGAACTGATGAGTCAATGTTAGCCACAATACTAATCACTTTCGTCATACATGTGTATGAACTATGATTGATGTGATTTGCAATGTGGTGAAATTTCATAAAAATCACGGGCCAATTTTTTGTTTTGAATCCCACCGAAAATACATATATTACTAATTGCGTTATTAGAATAATTAATTACTATACCCACGATCAATTATTACAATTTACAATATAGTCTCAAATGTATACTAGAGAAACATTGCAATTTGAATCAATTAAAATGCATAGCATACAAAAATAAATTCACAACACAAGAAATTCCGCGCGCAAATCATAGCGCGTGTCAATGAAATCAAGAATGTAATTTTATATCAAGCCGAACGCGGACGACGACGCCGAACTAAAGTACCTACAGTACCATTTACCTTCAGTGTACAATACAGTTTACAGACCTACGACGGACGAACAATAATGAGTAATAAATTGTTTACAAAAAAAAACATAGTTTCTAAGGTCATTAGTTTTATTTTATTGTTATTTTCTTTGAACGATTGGAAATGAAATTACTCAATTTTTACACAGAACTTTGATTTATTAGAATTATGCTCATTATGTATAAGATAACGAACGCGAATGCACGACATCTAGCGTCAATGTCTAAACATCGCCTTTCGTTTAGATATTGACGCGCTAGATCTGTAATAAGTATATAGTCTATGCGCTAGATGTCGTGCTTTATGTCGTGTTTCGCTTGGCAAAAGTCACGCACACTACTGTAGAAGTGTCAAATTTTTCCGGTATTTTACTGTTGTTTTTCTAAGTAAATATTGTAAATTATTGATTAAAAAGGTCGAACGCGCACACATTTCATTATAGAGAAGTGATAAAATGATTAGTTTTAAAGAAATAGTGTCTGTGTTAAGTGTTTAGAGGTAATCAAAAATGTATGGAGGGACGGTCGGAACATCAACCTTAAAATAAAGCATAACTTAAAAGTAACAAATCGAGTTACTAGGTACTTGTTTTTATAATTTTATCTCGTTAATTAAATTTAGCAATAACAACGTCTGTATTTCACAATATTTTTTATCACGGTTACTAATAAATTAGTTAGTGGTGTATATTATAATCAAAATTATTAAGCTTTATATTTTTCCATTAAACGAATGTTGAAACCTCGCTTAAAGAAAAATATATGGGGATACATTATTTTAATTGGCCGTATACAATATATTCGTTATTGTGTGTTATTGTGTTATATACTTAGTTATAAATTTTCCCGCGTCTGTCATGCAAGTTGAGTCATAGCTATTAGGTTACATCAAGGTCACAGCTATGTGTATAGGAAGTGCGGCCTTGTTTTTGTTGTAGGTAGTGATTACATTTTTTCTCTTTAGTTACATTACAGCGTTATCCGTCAATCTAACCATCAAAATATTTTTAAGGTTACAACAAATTAAAAAAAAAATTGTGATGTTATTTTTATTTGAAACCTTGTTACCGTTACATGGAAACAAACATACACCATAAGTCACTAAGAATTATGTTTCAATATTATTCAAATGCAATATGATAAATAATTACTTACCTTTAAGTTTAACATGTAGATACATTGAAACCCAGATTTTAAGTGCAATAGCATCATCAAAGTTATAAGTTTCAAATAAGGAAAACAATGAACACTAGGTACATAAACTTGAATCTTATTGCATTGACCTAAATATGCTATACAGTTTATGTAGTTTAGGCCATTATAATAAAACCTTTCAAATTCACGAAAATTACGGTAAATTCATAGCTTTTCATGTCATAAAATTTCTTTATAATATAACAAGCCCTCTTAAATTACAGTAAAATGCGTAAAGAGCAAAGTTGGCTTCTTCGCCGAGCGTCTCTACTACTCCATGAAAGGTTTGGGAACAACCAACAAGACGCTCATTAGGATCATAGTCAGTCGGTCAGAGATCGATCTGGGAGATATCAAACAAGCATTCCTTGAGAAGTACGGCAAGCCGTTGGAAGACTGGATTGCTGTAAGTGATTTGCCGTTTACTTGATTTTGTGTGCGCTTTCTGTTACATTGTCTCGTCATTTCATAAGCGATCAGTGTTTGATGATTAATGTTCGAGGTTTAGTAGAGTACTAACAAGTATACCTACTGGTGCTTCTGTTGTCATCTATATAGAGCTGCAATTATATTTAATAAATCACTCAACTCAATAATGTGAAAATTTTTGGGGAAATAAGATCGAGTATTAGTGTAACTATACAAGTCTAATATGACCCTATAATATTTCCCGTATTTTAAAATAATTGACAACAGAATTAGCCATCATTGAAATCATAATAAGTTCCAGACTTTTTTTATATTCTGTCGCTTATTAATAGACGCAATGTTTTGGTAAGGTTTTGGTGGTTTTAAATATGATAATAAATAATAATAATTAACACTGTAGTTCGTGTTCGTGATTTGACATATAGTAAGAGTATCTACCAACTTAGTCCTTGTTGTAATTACTAGACGTAATTATTGCACTTGCAATTAATTCAGTTATTAACTGATCATTTATTAGCTGATAGACTGTGTTATTAGATGACTAACGCTTATAATCGCATGAATACTTAGCATATAATTTACAGTATAAAAATAGAATCTGACCCATACTTTCCTTGGTATAAATCGGACTACACAGCAACATTCATTTTATACTAATAATTTTCTATTTACATATTATTCTTTAATCCATCTCAAATTTAAAAATGTATATATACAGATCTATTTGGGAAAAATAATAAAAATCGTTAAGTGTCGCGATTTAAGTTCGTTGTATATAATTATGTTCATGTCGTCAAATACGTAAATTGTTACGACGTTTATGTAAATAACACTTTAATTTTAAATTAACGATATTGTTTTCTAACATATTTACGATGATTTTTTTTTATAAATATATTTTAGTTTGTAGGTATTTATTCGCAATTCAACGTTTTGTTTAAATAAATTTAGAAAAATGTTATATCGATAAAAAAATTGCCCTCCTGCATGCATTGCTTAAAAATAAAGCTTACTGTTCACAATATTTCAAAGTACCTATGGGGTAACTGACAAATACAACAAAAAAGTGAGCACAAACTGCAATTTGGTGAGTTACGAAGAAGTGGCGATAGAATAAATCTACAAATGCGAATAAAACTATTAGCCGTACGTTTTGGTTACAGGGCGACACTTCCGGCGATTACAAGAAGGCCTTACTGACCCTTGTTGAATAAATTGTGGCCTGCGGTCAGGACTTCAACGAATAAGATAAACACTTAAATTAAGTTCTTTTAAGTTCGTCAATTGTTAGGCTATATATATAGGTTCTTAACGGTCACGCACTGATTTTTTAAATAGGTACCACTATAAACGATGTGTCAGTGCCATTTAGGCTATCTGTGCCGGGTGTATTTTTTTTTGAAGATCTGTATATTTTGCTTGCTCATTGTCATAACTTTCTTTGCACAGTAGCTAACAGCTTAATATCGTGACGTGCACGGGGTTGGGTTGTTTAAAACCAGCTTTTACAAGTAGTTGTGATTTTTCAGGAGGAGTTAGGAGGCCCTCTCGGTCACCTCCTTTCTACAATGTGTTACTAAGGCTTCAGAACAGATAAAAAATTACGAGCGTCATAACCCCGTTACAAGCTCGATTTTAAGTGATAGCAGTCTATTGTACCCTATTTACTTTCGGTGCAATATACTTAAACGATGCATTTTACAAATTTTATTTTAAGTTATTTTTGTATATTATGTATAATTTATAATCTCGATATAATCTCGAATGCACGCTGTGTGATTTGTCTATAGAATTTATGGGCCAGTTTCTACACTTTTTTATTTTGCTGTAGTTACAAGTTATTCAATATCTTTGCAGGAAGACCTAACTGGTGACTTCAGGAATGTGCTAGTTACACTTTGTGCTTAATCCTGCAAAATCTTATTGTTTTTGTTAAGAACTATTCGTTTGAAATGTTTTGCTTTAAGCATGTTTTGCGGATTGTTGTTAGAATGTAAATTGTAATGTAATATTTTGCAGGATGATACTAAAGGGGACTACAAACGCGTGTTACTCACACTTGTCTCGTAAGAAAAAGCATAATAAGAAAAAATCTTTCGCTAAGCTAAGTTCAGTGTGAAACTGCCTTAAATGTTAATGTTATAGATATAATATTTGCTTGATATTTTTGTGAAAATGAGATATTTATTGGTGTAGTTTTGTTTAAAATGTATTATTATATTATATACCGATACATTCAAATAAAACTATGTATGTTTTAAATGTGTTTTATTCATAAATCCCTGATGCCCTCGTCCGTAATCTGAGAAAATAGGAATACCTATAACCACAGACTAATAATAATATACTACGTATACAACTATAACTTAACTTTTAAAATTAAAAATGACTAGTATATTGTAGAATACTAGAGGAATATCACTTTATCCCTCTTTTATATTAATAAGAACACTAGTCGACGAGAACTGTAGTGGCACGCGGAGT
Organism: Colias nastes; assembly: GCA_907164665.1. NCBI lineage: Eukaryota > Metazoa > Arthropoda > Insecta > Lepidoptera > Pieridae > Colias > Colias nastes. The sequence goes on along the minus strand of CAJQZM010035921.1, from coordinate 10,773 downwards.
TCTAAAACGCGCCAGTGACGTCAGTCATTGCGGTTGCGCGTGCCATTTAAATGAATGATCGATAATAATTAATATATAACTAAACTAGCTTTCCACCCGCAGCTTCGCCCGCGCAGTCAAAGAAAAACCCGCATAGTTCCCGTTCCCGTGGGATTTCCGGGATAAAACCTATCCTATTTCCCGGGGTAAAAAGTAGCCTATGTCCTTTCTCGGGTATCAAAATATCTCTATACCAAATTTCATGCAAATTGGTTCAGTAGTTAAGGCGTGATCGAGTAACAGACAGACAGACAGAGTTACTTTCGCATTTATAATATTAGTATGGATATATGTATAAAAACCCCAAAAAAAATAAATAAATAAAAACCCGTAAATGCAAGAGAGGGCGCAATATACTCAATCCCGTTCGCACCTTTTACAACCCCGCATGCCACAAAAATTCTCGTCGACTATAATACATATAAATGATCTTTCTACGAAATCTTGGCAAAATAACAAATTATATGTAATAGATCCCTAGAAATTTAATTGTAAATACTAGCTAAAACAACTGTATTTATTTAACTAGGTTTATACCGCATAGCGGAATGTATTGGTAATAATGCTATTGGCAACCTTTCAAAAACAGTTCATTGATTCAACAAAGCAATAGGTATTAAATATAATTATAATGATGATATAATTTTTAAGAGACGAGATATTTTGCCAAGACAAAATATTGGAATGCATTAGCGCCTAAATATGACATAAGAAGGACATAAGCCGTTAATTCAAACCAATTTAAATCTCTAAAACTAAGAACAACGTCATACATAATAAAATATAACCGTGTAGATGTGCACAATGGATTTTGAGATAAATAGCATTTTACAGTGAGGAAAGGCAATAATGAATAAATATATCTTCATAGTTTGCTTATTACATTACTTTAAAATAAATTAATTTTAACCAAGGGATACTCACTTTAAATTTTCCCACTATCTCTGGTGAATTATTGCTCTTAATCAGGGCTGCTAATCTTTCTTTTTCCAAGAACTTTGGGGCTGTTAATAACAAACGTTTATTACACCTGTGCGCCCACGCATCACCAAATGCGCCAACTAATGACCCTGTTGACAACCCTACTCGAGTGCTCATCTCATTTGTTAAAACAACCTGAAAATAATATATAATTTATAAAAAAAAATACCAGCTTAAGCCAGATTAAAAAAAAGAATATTAATATAATATAAGCCAAATCAAAAAGTAGAACATATTTTAGCCACATCACTGGATGTTGCTAAAATATGTTCTACTTTATAAAGTTATTTTTAAATAGGTATTTCAAGGGGCACTTACTGCAATGTGTTTTTCAATAGCAAGTTTCTGAACCTCTGCCATTAATCGAAACAATAATCCAGTCCTTCGTTTTGTTGTAATACCTTCTTTAAATGGAAAAGTTATGGAATCTATAACTATGAGCCGAATCTGAAAAAAATAAAAAAAATACGTAAAACTTTCAAACATTGAAAGTATCTTAGACATACTAGGCAGGAATTGAGTATATTTCTTAGAACACAACAACAACTATTATAGAAAAGTACCCTCCTTTTCTCTAAATATTAGTAAGTATTCTACAAAATTAATTATCTTATACTGACGACGACGACGACGATACTAACTAGTTGCTAGATATGTCAAATAATTTCTGAATTAAAGTAAACATAATTGAAATAGCTCTATGAAATATAGTTACTCAGAAAATATAAATTATAAAAAACTTACACGAGGTCTTTCGGCAATAACTTGTGATAGAGAATAAATAAGGCTACAGAATTTTTCTAAGCCAAACGCATTAACATAATGTAATTTTTTCAAAGCCTCTTCTCTGTTGCTGGGTTCAACATTAAGTATACTTTTGCATTTCTCCTGACTTGCACACAGAATTTCTAAAGAATGAACAAATAAAATTTTAGCAATTTTCCTATGAAATAGTCATCATTACCTTCCATAAATAAGTAGGAATATTTAAATTGTTAAATAATTACACATTTGTAGTTATATTTAAAAAAAAAGAACATTAAGAAAAAATCTGAATGCCTACCCTTAAATCTAGTAAGTGAAAAATTTGTGTTTGTGTCTATATAAAGAGCTTCAGCATCTAATCCACCAAGAGATTTTGGAATTTGAACTGATGCACACAACTGTAAGCTGAAAAGAAATGCCAGAATATCTAGAACCCATAGAAGCTCTTGTAATTAGAATAATTGTATTATCATGTCTTATAATTTGCATATTATTAAGTATTTTTAGTTAGATAATATAATTAAATTTGATTACGTACCACAATTGTGTCTTTCCAGATCCTGGTAGTCCCAATAATTCAGTGATAGATCCTAATTGAATTCCTTCATTCCCTAAAACATTATCCAGACTTTGACTAAAGGTGGGTATCGATGGTAAGCTCGTTTCTATCTGTAAACAGATAATTAGTAACAGATGTAAGCCACATTAAATATTTTGAATTTAAATTGAAAATCGCAATGTTTAACGATATTAGTTTCTATTGTAGGTACTATACTAAGTACTTACCTGCCACAAATCAGTTGCATTTATTATTTTGAACTGCGAATTCATTATCAGTTATAATTATTAATTATTATTTTTTATTTTATTCATAAACTATGTATTCATTCTAGCAAACTTTAAAATAGGTATGTACTTTAAATGTTCCCAATTAGGGTATCGCAATTTTAATAATTGTTATTAGTCTTTAGTAATAAAAGTACTTTTACTTTTGAGTTTTGATTATTGTGTTAACTTTTTTTTAATTTTTTATCTTTTGTTTTTTAATTAATTACTAATTTCCTTGCTAATTTCTTAATTTAAAATATTTTATTTGGAATTCAATGGTTTGCCGTTTGGCGCGAATTTGAATAATGAAAGGGCGGAAGGGCCAATATTATGTCAACAGAAGTGAAATGTCAAGTTTTTCAGCGCGATAGCGCACTTAATCTGTGGATAGCGCGATTATATTATGAAAATGAAGAAAATTCAACGTTTAACATTAAGTAAATACCTATTTGTATTTCAATCTAATTGTTCGTCCAAGCTCTATCAAGTAAGATTTTTTACATTGTTTTTTTTTAAGTTTTTACGTATCCTAGTCTTAGATCATTAAGTAATGGATGGAGTACGCTGGCAAATGTTCTAACTAAACTTTCTGCTGATTTTGGTGCGGGGAGGGTAACTCACACTATGAAACACACAATGAAACACAATCACACATTCACAAAAATAATTTGTGTCACGAAAGTCGTAAAAATTTACGACCTTTTAAGCGACGAGTTTTTAAATTCAACTCTATCACTAAGTTCATAAAGATTAAATTTGTATCTTCCAAAATAGTCTCGTGGGGAGTGTGGTTCAATATCGCGTTCTAAATTCAACTTTATCACTTAGGTCATAAAGATTAAATTTGTATTTCTTTACAAGATAGTCTCGTAAGGAATGCGGTTCATTATCGCGTTTTAAATTCAACTTTATCTCTTAGTTCATAAAGATTAAATTTGTATATTTTCTTTCTATGATAGTCTCGTGGGGCCGCATCAATGATCGAGTAAACATGACTCGATTATTTGTCTTGATCATATCGCTAAACGATACATCGACGATTATTAGAAATTGCATTTAATTAGAAATGTACGTTATAAAAATAAAAAAATATACACAAATGAAAGGTTATTCCATCTTTTTTAATATTCGACATGTTTGAATTGCTTCTGCAAGACTTGACAGTGCAAAACGGCATTTTTAGCGGAGCACTCGCAGACGTCCTTTCGATGTTTTACGAATACGCAGAGTGTTTGTAATCGATTACGCAAGTAGTTTTTATGAAAGCATAAGATTTTTCGATTCGAATAATCTTATACCTCGGCAAAAGGGGAAACGCCTGCGAGTGTTATCCATTACTTAATGATCTAAGATCCTAGTCCAACCGGAGACAAATCCGGTCCGAAATAAAAATCAGAGGATGTTAAGTTGCAGGTAGTATATTACACGTAGACAGAGAAACTCCTCTGTCTACGATATTACATGACTTTCTTTTATTTATACAGATTTATTGTACATTTGTAAAAAAGCGGCATGCTTATTGCTTATGTAACATTATCTATGAGTAACATTATTCCGCCAAAAACGCTATTAGAGACGCTTGGAAAAATGGTGCTCATGCCACATGTCAATAATGTCAGTCGACTATTGATAATTGACAGTTAATTGACTATGATTTTTGACATGCTATTAGATTGTTTATGTCATATGTGTCAAAACAGGTCAAAACTCATGTACCTAATTAATACTATTTGAAGAAAAAAGAAGCAGAAGAATAACATCAGATTAACGTAGTTACGGGGTCTTCTATAATAACTCTTAATCATGAATCAAATGAACATGCATGTACCGATGAACCCTGGTGGTGCCATGGGCGCTGCTCCTAACGTACCAATGCAAATGCCTGTATCTGGTCAAATAATGCAACAACCATCGCCACAACAAATGCAGCCAGCAATGCCACAACAAACCCAACAGGATAAAATGGATAATATAACTAAAGTCAAAACTTTAATGGGCTCTTTACGAGAATCACTACCGGTCAGTATGAATTAGAGAATTATAGATTATTATTGTTTTGAAAAATTCAACCATTTGGTTCAAGTTAAAATAATTTGTTAGTGTATATCTTGAAGATTGTGTTAGTATCATGAAATGAAAGAATACTGTATTTCAAAAATTCCTTTAACTTAAGTTTCTTTTCAATCTTTCAGATGACTTTAAAATCAGCTGCTCAAATCTTGCATCAAAATCACAGCGTGGATTGTAACACACAGTAAGTATATTTAAAAAAACAATCTTATTCTCATCGTTGTTAGACCCCTTTGACCACACTGATAAAGGTTGTGGTTGTAGAGGTAAGAAGGTTAACATAAATTGTAAGCTGTACTGTTAGATAGTCTCTTCATCTGCTCGGAAATTAATTTTGAAGATGATAGCATTGAAGTAGACGTTATACAAAATTCTAAGTTTACCTTTCTCATTATATTTACATACATTATGTTTCAGTCATTATTACAATGTAATCTTTCTGAAGTGTAAAATTTGCTACTTTACAGAAAAGGGCTTGAAAATCCTGCATCAAGGTTTGACAAAAATTTAGAAGAATTTTTTTCATTATGTGATCAGATGGAATTGCACTTGGTAAGTTATTTATATTCAAATTAAAGGAATGTCAATTGATAGTTACACAAAGTAAATACATTATTTCCATGAATTATACATGTGGAAGCAAACTAGGACACATCCTTTATTAAGTGAAGTGGGATAGATTTGATTTAACATGATTTGATTTTATATGCTCAGAAAGGGTTACATAATAGAGCTAAGTATTATATGGAAGAAGCATAGTATCTTTAATGCAGAGGCTTGTCTTGGTTTTTAACAGGCTTATATAATACATTACCTTCACCTGTATAATGTATAACCATATGACTGTATATAACCATCACATTTGTATGTACCAACTCCTTTAATCTTGATTTTGTCCAACTTTAAATGCACAGTTTTAATTAAAACTTTGAACACTTATCAAGGATTGGTGACAATACAATTATTTCACTAAGCGTGTTTCTTAGTGTTAAATCACCGTCCCCGGAGAATAAAATGATAACTGCAGAAACACAACTTTTCCAGGTATCCACCAACAGGCAAAGTGCCTACATGCCTGAATGCTTGTTTATTTATAGATACAATTATATCCTTATGAACTGATAAATAATGTTAAGTTCAGACTTAACATTGCCGTCACTTGTTCCACTCACAACAATTTTGTATTCTTGATAAATGGTATTTCTTTTTCCTAGGTTTCAACTTCATTAAAAATGTTGTTCTCATTGGTTCATTGGTTTTCCGTCAAACAGTATCACACATCACACCAATAGGCAAAATGCTTTCGCATTTCGAATTTTATTAAAGACCTTTTTTTATTAATTTATATTGGATATTGAATTATGTATGAAAAATGTTTTATTTTGGACGCAATTAAAAAAGAAACCTATCCCAACTTCTGGACAATCATTGACCAATAACCAGCCCTTTAGATATGTTTGATTTACGTCATGTATTCCGATTATTTAATCCTGCTTAAATAATAAACATCATCATTATAATTAATTAGCTTCTATATTGTAATGCATATCAGTAGGTTCACAATTATTATCGTCATAGATACAATTTATGATATTTGTTTCCCTGACCATGCAAAAGAAACTTGATTTGACTGTTATAAGAACGATACATCCCTTATTATCTGAGGAGACCATATACATTTAGTTATTATATTTATGCATAAACAAGATTTTATGTTTGTTGTATTGTTACTACTCAACACAAAAGCTGCTTGACCGTATGGGAATTTTATGGGATTATACCTATTGATTTTCATATGCATACCATATATTTATAACAACAGCGCCTATCGTAACAATGGAAACTTACAATAAGCATTATTATTCTAAGCCAATATGTATATCACCGAATTTGAAGGTGTGGCGTTCCCAGTGCGTACATGACTGAATGCTCGTTTCTTTATTTACGACCTTTATAATTATTGATACAATTATACCCATAAAGACTGATAATGATATTAGTTGTTACTTGTTGCGAACCAACATTTTCGGTAATCCAGTCAGCCCTGGGGATTGTCCTATTTGATTAATCTGTTTATCAGTAAAGACCCTGTGCAATATCAGGCACATTTATTTGAAAAACAAGTACAGCAGCTATCTATCGTTAACTATGTAACTTGTACAAGTAAACATGTATGTTCAGTTACGTCTAAGCAACAATTAACTTATTGACCCTCCAGTTATATCAGTAACTCATGGATATCACTAATGTCTTTGCTTGCCATTCCGTTTATTGTAACTAACAACAATTCTTAGTAAAGGCCTGTGTTCATTGAATTTGGACAGGCATTAAGGCAAAAGACAGAAGAAGAGAGAGTCTTCAGAGTTAATGAACAAGTGTAGTACTTTGCAAACACTGCACTGCTTTGCAAATATACTGAAGCAAACCTGGCGAATGATTTAATACGCGCCCTTCTTCAAATTATTATTGAACAAGAGCAATCAAGCATAAACCATTGGTCTTACGATAGACGATAAATTTAATGGGGGCATAATAAGAACTTGCAAATTGCATGTCCAGAAAATGTAAAGACGCCTTTCAATACTGAATATCGAACGATTGATAGATCATACGACGATGACGATTGCGTATGTTGCATTTTTATACAACGAAGAGTTGTTATCAATAAGCACTCGATAAGTGTGTTTACAGATTCGTATACGTAAATAGCAACAATTATTGTTGTACCTACAAATATAATTGAATAGACAAAAGAAGCTTATCGCGGTAGGAAACTTCTTGATGCGTTGTTATCTTGTGCACATATTGACTTATTAATCGAATGTGTTCAATTGATTAGCAAAATTGCCAGTGGCTGAGTTATGAATATGTTTACTGGGGGTACGACTTACTCAAGAGGCTAATAATGAGTCATTATTGCTTGAGGAACTTGTCTTTTCCGTACTGTGTGATCTGACATGGACATAGGTTAAACTCATTCGTGTATAATGTTTTTAGTACTACAATTATTCTAGGATCTTCCGTATCCTTATTTAAATAAACATAATTCTGATCCCATGAGCTATGGGTACTGACGATACGATATTATTCTTTTAATGTCTTCTCTCGGCTCTCCAATTTCAAGATATTCATAAGAGGTAGAGCATAGATAAATATAGTAAATAAATTTTAGACCAACATCTATGAAAACATAGGCAACCTATCAAAATATTCTCAAGTATGTATATGAATAGCTTGTTATTTTTATTATTATGTTACTAAAATATGTAGGTACTAGGTAGTGACAAAATAGCAACACAAATTATTATTAGTAAATAATTCTCGGCCAGTATTTTGACCTGACCTTCGTATTATTCCATCTGACTGGTCTAGAATATTGGCGAGCATAGATATTTCCAGATTGCACTTGGAAGATTTTCGATTTATTATTGTTTATTTATAATCTTTTACAATATTATGTTGTATTGATTTAATCGTAAATAATGTTACTTTGGAAAGTATTTCCAAGCAACTAAATTTACTTTAATTCAAAGAGACGAAATCTATGTGCATTGTGAATGAAAAAATCATTTAAATTTTATTTTATGTACAGCGTAAGTTGAACCATATAGTCTTAACTATCATAGTAATGCTCACTGTAAATTTAAACAACAGTTTAATTATACACCTATCTCATAGATGTGAATGATATTTTTTATAAAAATTTATTGCATTGTCCACTTTGTGAAATTGAAAAAAACCATGCGTCCATATTTTTTCAAAACACTGTCATAAAAGCTGAGTTTTAGTTATAAACAACAGCCCTTCACTTGTGGCATATTATGGCCAATTTTTTTAATCTTTATTTTTCTATTTATAAATTTGGTTATAGGTACATAATATATTATGATCATTCGTTACAGCGAACAGCAATAACATGTATTCAGCAAGCGCAGTCAGCAGCTCATTATCTGCCGCTCACTGTTATACCTTCTAGAATGGACTCAGGCCCTACGACACAAGTAAGTTATTAACTAATTGCATGTGGAATGGAATTTTTTAGGGATTGTAAGTAAGTGAAGGAAAATGTAATTGATAACTGCTTACTGCTCCTAAATTCTAAATATGAAGATTAGGCGTTTATATAGAATTATAGAGTGAGCAATCTTGTGAAGCAAATGTTCACATTAGCTCAATTTTCATTTAAATAAGGATTTTATTATATTTATACCTGAAAATAAATTATATTGTAGTACAATGCAACTTTTTGTTCTGGACATCAGTATTTATGAATCAATATAGAAAAGTTATCAAATCATCAAAATTTATTGAGCAGTTGAAATAAAAAATACTGACCAAATCTTTCATGTGTAATTTTATGTATTTGCAACTTAATCTTGTGGCAATAATTGTATGGTACATTTAAGGATCTGTTTCAAACAAAGAATATTATCTAACATTTGCTTTAACTACATAATATATTGCTATTCCAGGAAACAACTTTAAGCTACCCTCAATATTTAAACACAGTTCGACTCCAAATATCGTATGCAAAAGACATCCACGATACATTAGTGGCAGCTGCACAAAATATATCACCAACTGAATGACCGGAAAGAAATTAAACACAATAATTTAAGAATATTATTTATTAAGACTATGCAATTAAAAATTTCAAACAATAAAACATTTTAAATAACTACATCTTTTATTTACGAGTGACCATTCCTTTTAACATATTATCTATGGCACATTATAATTTATTATTATACGTTATACATAACTAGGTGCTTATAATTAATTATATTTTTCAACATTATTACAACTACAATTATAAGCAATTAAATGTCAAAGATTAAAAACGTAAGAAATATAACTGGAAGCTTTCTATTACGAACATTATACATTTTTGAGATCATAATATTTAAAATCTTTTTTATAGAGCATTAATTAAAATTCAAATAATAAAATTATTAGCAATATAACAGCGGAATAAAAAATAGCTCTAACTTTTCGATGCAAATCTATTTTTTACATCGCTGGATCTACATACAATAATCATAAAATATCAGACCTTAAAACATGGTTATAATAAGTATTTTAACATTAGGACCTGCCATTACATTATACACATACATTTAATTAACTTGGTTATAATTTAAAACTTAAGCTACTTGTATCACAATTGTAAAATCGTTAAATACTATCAGTCTTTACATAAGATGTTGATAAACTTGCTTTTAAGCTTGACGACGCCCAATTAGAAAATCTGTAACAGAAAAAAATTGTTAAATAATGTACTTAATATTCATCTACATAGATTCTAATTTACATAAATAAATCGCACGTTGGGGACTCCGGAGACAGTTGAAAGTAGATAAGAAACTTAAAAATTATCAATACTGAAATCCTAAAATATCTAAGGGATATTTGAATAAAGTATTTCAATTCGAATTCGATTTTTCTAGTACTTTTTGAATTATGTATTTAGAACCTATGCGCCAAGAAACCGCGCTTACAAGCTGATAATGAATGGGAATGGAATGAACCAGCTGGGTAGGTTCGTTTATATTCAATAGTCGTTGCCTTTCGGTCTACGTGGAGTAGGTACGGGCAAAGTCGAAGGCAACAGTTGTCAGATGTCCTTATCGAGAAAGGAACGTTGATTTATACCAAAGCCCTAGGGGGTAGATAGTGGAAAAGAGCATAAATCGCCGCTATCATAGCAGCCCTTGCTCGATTGTTTACGAATAAGACCCGCGATAAACTTATTATTGTGACATAAATAAAATTAAGTGCTTCTGCCGCTGTGGAATAATACAGCCCATAAATGTTCCTGTTGTAATCATTACTTATAAAATTATATAAAACATATACCTAGGATGGAATCAATTATATAAAATATATATGTACTAGGAATTGATGATGTCCCGAACACTTTAGCATGGGAACACATTTTGGCATATCTATGTACGTATTTTTATACCATAAAATATATTAATATCACTTATCGTTAGGAAGAGCTGTGATAACAGACGCGAAATAATCATACATCCTGAAATTGCACAGAACATTGTTGCTAAGCTCTGATTAGAACTTTAGGACAATAAC
>CAJQZM010035920.1:416-20879 GCA_907164665.1 Colias nastes | reverse complement strand
ACAGTTCCCACCAATCCCACTATTCCTACTGACACGACGGATACAGCTGATTTCCTGAACTTAAGCAAACCGCAAGAGGAAGCAAAACCCAAACTGAAGAGCGAAGACTCGTTCGACTTCTTCGGCATGATGGAGAAACCGGTGGATGAATCGTTCGGCGACTTCCTGAGCAAGAAAGTTGAGGATAATCCAGCGGTAAGTTTTGACTGAATAAAGTTATGTTTGCTCCATGAAATAAAGTGTGTCATTAAAATTAGTTGTCCAAAGATTAGTTTGAGTGAATCCTTTATTATTTTCTGATTAATACTGCACACTTTATGTATAAAATACATTTTCTAACTTGCACCTACCATCTATGTTACTACATTCAACTAAAGCAATTTGAATTTGTTTAATAATCGTTTTCGTTTTAACTTTTTAGCCATTCTCTGAGAACATATTCGGCGACCTTCCACCGCCTCCCACAGCAGCCGCAGCTAACTCCAGCGATATTAACTTCGACCCGTTCGGTTTGAACGATCCTCTGCCTAAACAGGAACAACTGTTGACACCTCAGTTGATTAAAGAGGAAGGTGAGTTCAAAAAACAAGATTTTAATTTAGGGAAATAATTATGATTTGTTATATTTTTTTCTTTAAATTTTCGCACTTGATTGTGATGCTCCATTGCATTCTTGAATTGCATTTTATATTGCATTGCATTGCATACAAATACAATTTTTAAAAGAAATTCTCTTAAGGCATAATGTCGATTCATTAATGATAGGAACGGCAAAAAACTTGACCAAATCTTTTAATTCTACATAAGATGATCAATTTTTTTGTTTTTCCTAGATAATTTGTGCTTAGGAATTATTGTTTTGTCACACAGGTCGATCACAAAGCGTACCACTCGAAAAAGCTCAAGCGCGTCAAGATCCATTCGCGGATCTCGGTTCATTGGGAACTGGATTGAATACTGGTTCTAATTCTAGCAACATTGGCCAAAACATTGGCCAAGCACCAAATGTACCTCTCACATCGGCCAACGTTGGCCCCAATGTGATCCCCACTGTTCCGCCAAGTAACGCGAGTGTTGGTGCGTTTGCGGCCAATGTTGGCGCCACACCGATTACTACGCCAAGAGCTTCTCCAGCACATACACCTTCGCATAGAGCGCAAACACCACAACAACCTGATTATAGGTAATTTCATCATTCAGATAATATGTAAGTCGTATCATTAGTCATTTTAATAGGCGACACTTGACACTTCATAAAAATTCAACAACGTAACCTTGTAACAGCGGGCATAAAATTACATATTTTTCTCATTGTTAGAACTGCACAGTTCAACTTTTGATTTTGAAAAAAAATTACTTACACACGATGTCTTGTATGTATTATCTATAGTTTTAATATGGCACCATTTAAGCAACTTCCGCCAGCTTAAATTTGACCAATGATGTCACAATGTTTCAATTCTTGCAGCCGCAGCCACTTCGACCCTCCAAAAGCTCCCGGCGAGGAAAAAGTCAAGAAGCCAATGGACGTGTTCGGTGATCTCCTCGGTAGTCAAGGTTACGACTTTGCGAAGCGCGAAACTGGGCCGAAGACAATGAACGCTATGAGGAAGGAAGAGATGGTTAAAGAAATGGACCCGGATAAACTGAAGATTCATGACTGGGTAAGTTTTGTATATATATATATGGACTGGCCGGTTGGCTTGGTTGGTAGTGGCCCTGCCTTCCAAGCCAGAGGTCGTGGGTTCGATCCCCACCCGGGGCAAATATTTGTGTGATAAACATAGATGTTTGCTCTGTGTCTGGGTGTTAATTATCTATATAAGTATTTATTTAAAATTATATATGTATGTTTATCAGCCATCTGGTTTCCATAACACAAGCGAAAGCTTAGTATGGGATCAGATCGTGCCGTGTGTGAAAATTGTCCCGAAAAAAAAATATTTATTATATATATAGAACATAATTATTCTGCATTTAGGTTGTTGTTGTAGCATATAGTTTCGTTCAGTCGCATAAACCATTCTTTATCATGTTTGCTATCCTAGAAAACAGAGCCACCAAGTTTTACGCATACGCATGACCATCAGTTGTGTTTAAATTTTTAAATTTGTGATATTTTGTGTGAAAAATATTTTGCATGATTAAATAAAATAAGCTCTTATTGATTGACCCAAAAAAGTTTTTTAGAGCTCAATTTAATTTAAGTATAATATGACACAAAAAGACCATTAATGGGAATTGACCCTTATGAATAGGAATTCATAATGGTCAATTCCTAACACTAAAAGATCAGTGGTTTCGCAGCGAACGTAAAAACAAATGACTCAGCACGGAGACAATATGTCGCTAGAAGTTTCATGTATTCTAGAGGCAACGCGCTACCCCTCTATTGCATTTAAAGAACTATGACCTTTATACTTACAGACATAAGATTCAAAATTATTTGTGCTATTCTGCCTCAAAAAGTCGCTGCCGTTCGCTACTTTTTTAGCGGGAATTGATCCTTATTAGATCGCATAGTACATAAAAATAACACGTTAAAATGTGCTTCAGACGGAGGGCAAGAAGGCGAACATTCGTGCGTTACTATGCTCGCTGCACACAGTTGTATGGGCGGAGTGCCGCTGGGCGCGCTGCGACATGGCGCAGCTGGTGTCGCCGCAGGACGTCAAGCGGAACTACCGCCGCGCCTGCCTCGCCGTGCATCCCGATAAGGTGAGGCGAATAAAATAAAGAAATGTGTGACACGCACAGGTGTCAGAAGTGAAACTTCTTTGGCAAGATTCAAAAATACTAAAATCGTCGCGTTACTTTATGACGTGATGGTATTGCCATGACCTTGAAATTTTACTCTAAAGAAGTTTCTATGGAATGGTTCACTCGTATGGAACTTTAAAAGGGAATTTTTTTATGACATCGTCTCAAACTTTTTCGTATGCGTGTTGCATATCGCGTTACAGTCAGCCGCGGCGTTGGGATATATTGAATAGCGCTCGTCAGAGCAGCCGAAGCCAATATGGCCGCCACTATAATGTGAAAAAGATAAAAATAAGATATTTTTGAATGTATTTATTGTATTTTAAGATTATTTTTTTTTTCCATGTAAAGTGTTTAGTTATAAGTCAAAAATTTGTAAAAGTATTTGTTATTAAACGTATTTTCTTTCTTTCTCTTTCTTTCAAAAAAAGTTTCACTTTTACGGTGGTTTCATAAAAACACACGATACTTATTTTTGTGAAGAATGCATTTTATCTTTATGTTATATGCAAAACTTTGTATTCAATTTTTATGTAAGAATAGTAAAGTACATAAATTGTATTTTGAACCCTTCCCTTAGATTTACCATTCGCAAGAATTTCTTTGTAATTTTCCTTTTTTTCTTTTCAGCAAATGGGAACAGCGAACGAGAACATAGCTAAAATGATATTCATGGAACTTAATAACGCATGGAGCGAATTCGAGAATGACGCTAAGCAACAAAACTTATTCCAATCTTAAAACTTGTTCAAAAGGTATCGAAATGATTTTGAGCGTAACTTCCAGATCTTTCGATACAAAAATATTTCGTTATATTTTATACCTACATTATTACTATATTATTTATACTATATTACATTATTTATACCACGGAAATTATATTTTTTAGTTCTAAAAAAGCGCTCGACTCTTATGCATTCTTATATTTTTTTATGTTAAATATAATTTATAACATTTAATACTCTTTCAAATCGGCGGTCTTACGATGTAAGAAGCCAGGATCGAAGAGAAAACAACTCGATTTAGTAATCAACTTCGTATTTTCTTTTTAGAGAGTACTTACATTTTTACTTAATTATAAATGACGGTAGTCGAAGATAGTTCACAAAGTTATTATTTATTGAACATGAAAATAAATATCAGTATCGTAATATGCCTTTTGTTTATTTCAATGTGTTGAAGGTGTGCTTAAATAGCAATCAATAAAACAATTACAAAAATGAGATGATTCTGTATTCATACGAATACAGAATCATCTCATTTTTGTAAAGTACCCCCTTAAGTTTTTTTTTATGATTATCATATCGTCAAAGGGCTGTCTCGTTTTACATTGCCTCAATCTTTATGACAGATAAAAATTAATGCTTAGCGTAATTTCTGCTAGACGAATAAATAATATACTCAACATTTATAGATTTTAATACGTAATTATGAACTAGTTGAAATAGAAAAATAAAATGATTGATAGGCAAACGTCCCAGAATTTAAACAGAGTATTGTACATAACGTTAATTCGCTTTTCAATTAATTAAATTAAATCTAAAAATAGATAAAAATATAATCTAGCATTCAACATTTTTTTTAGCAAATTATTAAAAATTATATTGCGAAAATTATTGATAATAATTTCACGAACACGTTTATGTATAGTTAGGTAAATATAGCTTTGAATTATTTACATATATTTTGCGGGGATAAAATTCTATGTATTTTTTAAATTAGTTTAAAATTTTATAATTCTTCTAGACAAAGTCTGAACTGGTACTTATGTAAAATATTAAGTAACTTAAATGTTATAGTCGTGTTTTTTCTTGTATTCGAAATTCGTTTATTAGATAGAGTAGATCGTTATAAATACAAGTACATATTAAAAATAAACTTTTCTCACGTATAGCGTATGTTGTAGAAGTTATATTTTCTCATTGTTAGTGTTAAGTGCGCGTGATGGAATAAGTATTATTTTAATCCAAATAAAATGGTGAACAGTTTTGGTGGTTGAAAATATTTAAACGTCATTGAGCTTATAGTGGGAGAATTTTATACATTCCGTTGTCTCGTCCTTAGATGAATATAATTTTGTCGATAATTCAAGCTTATTAGAAATAACCCGAGTATAACGAAAATAACTTATTTATGAACGAAAACTAAAATGTATATTTTGAACGGCGAAATTGTTGCATTTACGATACCTAATGCAATTTATTAATATTTATTTCTTACAGTCCGCTTATTGAAACCAGTGCAATTGTTCCTAGCGTTAGTATTCTTATAGATGCTTGTGAAGGCCTACAATGTAATTATATATCAAGGTGTAAGGCCGCGGACACACGTGACGTGTATCCAATCTGTGTATAATTTGCTTGAATCGAGTATATAAAACAAAGTTGTTCGAAAATAAAATGGCAAATATATTTTATTGTTTTATTGATGATCCAATCCTCTTGTGCTATTTATAGCTCTATAGACTATTAAAATAAAAATAAAATGTCAAAAACATATACATTTTTGCCTTGCCTTTGTAAATTAAATTAACTACATGGAAAAGAAACTACTGGGCTCCAAGTCTGTTAACTTAAAAAGGCTTCAGTTGTGTCTCAATTCGTTTGCTTCATACTTATTTGGTCTGCAAAATTTTTAAGCTAAATTGTGTTCTATCGCATCGCACATCGAAGCGCAACTGAATTGTCATTGTAATTTTTGCTATTCTGCTCTTCAATCGTATTATAATTGAATCTCGGTGTATTTAATTACAAATAATATACATTCTTCAATATAATTTATTGTGTATAAAATATGATCAAAATGTGTTATTAAAAACAATGCTAAAACACTTATTCATTAAGTTGCCTGTTTATAAAATGTAAAATCGGCCTGTCAAGCTAATACTAATACAAGTTTAATTTTTAAGGGTAGGTTATCTTACGGAACGTTTGTATTTTTAATTTTTATATTGGTTTCGCAAAGAGGTAAACCTACACAAATGAGAAAGTTAAAAGCATTTTTTGATATAACCCATAATTTGCCGAGACAAGCATGGGTAATTTTACTTGGTAATTTTTTACTGGACTTGCACAAATTTTTAGGCGAATAATTAATGAACATATTTTACTGTTTTAAAAAAAAGACGTGTGGCACTCGGGGACTGCCGCGGTAAAGCTATTGCATAGCATGCCTTCAAGCCACACCTCCGAGCCCGTCGGAGTGGGGAGCGTGAGGTTTTTTCGTTACGGAATTTCTCGATTCGGTCCCCGCGCTCAAGGCCCGCGATAGAAGCTATGCAATAGCTTAAAACTACTTATCGAGACAACATAAAAGTCAAACGATCTTTTTTCCTAGAATTCATACTTTTAATATAATCTCTAATAAAATCATGATTTTCATTAATATTTAAAAGAAAAAATGTATTAAAAGGTAATGGTGTGTTATTGAACTAAAATAGCAGCCTGCTCTTCGAGTGTATTTATTTCTTCACTAAATACTAAATTCACAATACTTAGTCACAATGTGTACTTAATAAGTATCGTGTGTCCAAATTTTAAATATTTTAAGACGAAAGGGAAAAATAATAAAACAATTGTTATTTGAGAAATATATTCTTAAAGCCCTAAATTATAATCTACGTCAGCTCTCCTCGACTTTAACGTCTAGACACCCGTATTTTTCTAGAAGCTCCTGTTTCTTTCTTCTAAGAAGCGCTTCTTCTACGTCCTTCTGTGACGGCACTGCGACATGTGACACTGGCTTTTCTGTATCACTGTCATCTTCTATTCGCTTATCTTCGGGCTAGAATTAAAAATAATGTTAGTCATGTGTAAAAAGCATCAAATATTTTAAATTACTATATATTTTACTATCGGAGTAAAAAGAATGATAAAATGTGTTAGCTGTATTATTTCTTACATCTTCAGGATATATATTCTCTTCCTCTGGTACATCCTGCTCTTTATTTTCTTCCTTATTTCGTTTCCATTCGTCCACTGCTCGTGCTATGGCTAGAAAAATTATAAGGACAATGTTAATATCATGTTTATGCTTTAGAGTTTTGATGAAAATCACATCTTTATCTTTAAGTGCATAAATGGTAGAAATACTAGTGTTATATACTGCAGCAGACAATATGAACATACCCTCTTTTTCAGCAATTTGCTCTAAAGGTATCAAAAGACCATCTTCATCGTCTCGATACCCGTAGTAATCCGCGTCCACGTCTCGCATCAAGTCCGCGCGAGTTCTGCGCGGAGGCGGCGGCGGTTCTTGTTCGAATAGCTCACGGACACCTGGGAAAAACTAGGCTTTAATGTGTCCTATAAAGGGCCTATAAATTTAAAACTCAACACTACTACGTCCTCTTCGAGTGGAATTATTACAACGCGACGAAGGCACACCTGTGTAAACGGATTATGTTTCTCTTTGGGTATGTTAGACGATCGGTCCTTTAGAGCTATTACGCACTGTCGACCAGTCGCTGGCGACTCAGTCGCCGGCGACTGTGACTTACTATAGTTTAAATAGGGGCTTGCGCACTTAGTCGTCAGTCGTCCAGGCGACTCGGCGACTCGCCGCGTTGTGGCGACGCACAGGCGACTGGCGGTCGCCGGCGACCAATAGAAGCACGGCTTCAAATGGGAGCGTTCGCACTGCAAGCAACTGTCGTAGCGACCGTTGTAGGGACCGGATTCTGCACGAATGTACTTAGAATACTGTCGCTCGGCTTGGTTTCCTGCCCCTAGTTTCTCTGTTTTGGTCGCCGAGAGACTGAGTCGCCGGCGACTGGTCGACAGTGCGTAATAGCTCTTAAAGCATGCTTTTAGGTCTCTATCCAAATAGTGGTAGTATTAAATTTATTATTAAAAAAAATAGGAAACAGAAAAGTAAATATTTCCCAATCGTTCTTACCTGGTAGATCTTTTGCAGCACCAAAATATTTATAACCTCTATTCCCTGGAACTTCTTTCCCATCCTGGTCCAACATTTTCGGTCCCACGCGCGCATGGTCCGGCCCTCCGAGGGATTTGATCTGCACCTCCCAGTGACGTTTCTCCCTCATCAATTTGTTTATTTCATCGTTCAGATCCCGTATTCGAAACTCACCTAAACCAGCTGAAAGTTGGATAATAATGATTGATGGATTAGTTATGGATTTACAATATTATACTTCCCAATTGTATGTTGAAAATAGCAGATTAACTAAGTAGAAAATAAAACATGTGACTTAAAAATGTATAAGTTTTAATATTTCTGTACTTATGTGGTTTTATCAATGAAAATGGCAAATTGATAATTCAATTTATGTTTTGCTTTTTTTGGATTTCTTTGTAGATTTGTGTTTGCTCTTCTTCGTTAGATCTGTTTTACTTCTTCCCTTTTTCTTCTTTCCCTTTTTCACGCTTGATTTCGATGCCTTAGACTTAATTTCATTTGTGCTACATTGTTGAGATATATTATTGTTAACTTGCTGCTGTTGAGGAATCTTCGGTGTGACGAGCTCAATTTCGAGATCCGTTTTTTTGTCTTTTGTTTCTAGTTTCTTTCCAATTTTAAGAATGAACACATCCTTTTGCGGATGTAACTGCTTTGCCATATCAACTGGCACTGGACAATTTGTTGGTGTGACATTAATCACTTTTCTATCTCTGCTGTCGTATCTTCTGTCCGATGTTTTATGAGTATACATTAAGTTTGAAGTATATGTATTTGAAGTCTTATCTCTCGGCAATTGAAACTGTATTTGGTCGCCTGTATTGTATGGCGTTTCTTCACAGGAACACAGCTCTTGTATTCTTTCGTATTTACCATTTCTCTCAACTCTCGTGCTTTTTGGTACTCTGATCCTTAATTCGTTTGCATTAACTTTCGAGAATATTTCATCATAGTTGTTAGTACTACCTAAAATCAATTATGATATTTAATTAAAATAGTAAATGTCTCTCACATATTTTTAATTTATATTAATGTACTTACCCTGATCATATTGGTACATGTTATTATTTTGCACAACATATCCTCTATTAGATGCTTGTCCACTTGATAGCTGGGACACCGGACTCCCTGCTCGTCTTGAGGACATAGTGTGCATGCTACGTTGTACTTCTCTCTTTGTGAGAACATCTTCGTCTAAAAGAACCTTGCCCTGACAATCCATTTCTACATTCTGACATGAATACATTGCCATTCCGTTGTCTTCTTTTTTAAGATAAGAAGTTTCGTGAGATTTCGATGAAGCACTGAATGCTGTAGTGATTTCTTTACCAAGAAATGACATTCGCGTTGTAATTTCGATCATACCTATAGAATCACAATGGTCACTGTCTCCGCAGCATAAATGAAACAGTTGTTTTGTAAGCGGTGTTGATGTCGTACATATTATATTGTCTTGTGGTTGCTCTTCTGTCCATTTTTTACATAATTCTTCCCTTAAACTCACGAAATCTTTGGTGTAATCCATATTTGTTTCAGCAATTTTTGTAACGCAGCTAGAGCAGGGAGGTTGTTTCGTAAGTTGTAAATGTATAATGAAGTCTTTTATGCAGCATATTTTATCGTAGGTCATAGCGAAAAGAATAGATTTTCCAACATTTAAATTATTGAAATCTATAATTTTGCCATACGAAGTATCGTACAGCACTATGGGCTGTTTTCCTAAAAATGTGGCAGCTATAACAAGATTATTGTAATCCAATTCGAAACAATCACACTTCATGTGTATTTTGTTTATAATAAGTTCAATTAGAAATAAATGATATGGAAAGTTAACGTTTTCGCTAGCATCAACTGAAAGTTCTTTCTTCGTTTTAATGATATCATCGCTTAAACTTTTTATCGACTCTCTAAGTGCGTTGGCTTCACTGGTTAATTTTCTGCTCATGCTGGCAATTTTGTTAATATTGCTCAGCACAGGTATTTGGGAACCTTGTGGGTTTTCCGAAAGCTTAGCAGAATTCAATAAATCATGCATATTTTGTTCGTTTTCGGTTAAGAGATTGAGTTGTTCCTTGACTGATTGCGATTTCAGGCTTATACTTCGAGGACTTTCCGGACTTGATTTCCTACGACTTCCTTCACTTTTTAACGATATACGGGGTGAGTTTCGGTTTGAAGGAGGTGGACTTGGGGATTTCTTAACAGGGCTTATTGGCATTATTAACGGAGATGGCGGGGGACTGGATTGCAGGAATACTTGATCTTCAATAGTCGGCGACACGTCCAATATAGTGAGGTTTTGCGATTTTACACTTGTCTCGTGTTGCGATTTTATACTGGCTTCACGCGGACTAGCTATCACGGGAGATGGTGTTTTAAATACATCGGTACTAGGTTGGTCCATGTTTGTGAATAAAGACTTAATTGGAAAAATTACATAATTTGGAATTTTGGAATTGAATGTGATATCAAATGTTATAAAATAATGGCATGGCCCTATGGTTTTTATTTAGAACACGAAAGTTAAACATAAGAGTGAAGCTTATTTTATTATTGTACACATGACGTGATTTTAGATAAGTTTGTTATTCATTACAAAAATTATTCAGGGCGATATTTTTTTATGTTACATAGTTAACTAATATCCAAAAGTTTGTATGTTTTTGTTTGCAACAATGTGTGTGAGAAACATGCATAGATCATTCCAGATTATAATAGATAATGTAAGCAAGGTGAGTGAAGTTGGTTGTTCAGATAAGGTACTTTGAACTATTATTATAAATTATCGGAGTATTTGTTAAAAATATAATATTAATTGGTATTGTTAAAAAATATATAATCATCATCATCAGCCTATATTCCTTAAGGAATTACATTACAAGGCATGAAGATGAAATGAGTTTTAGTTGTCAATTAAGTATATTTCTAATGGTACGGGAGCTAGCAACATTTAAAAAAAGTCATTTTAGTATAGTTGGGTTTTTGATATACTGTTTCTCTTGCTATTTCAGTTAGAGTCCGGGCTGTGATTACTTATCCTTCACGGGGACTCATGTTGATGGAATTTCACTTATTTCGATGACATTTTAATTATTTTGAAATAAAAAATTGCGTATGGCACCTATTTAACAACGAAAAAAACGTCTTGCAATAAAAAAATTATGTCTGATGGATCTATCTAAAGGCAAAAGATTAAAAATTACGCGTTAATAAATGACTTTAAATTAAGGATATTTTCCTGTGCAGATAAGATGCGCACTAATAAACGCAACCACTGCGGCCAGCCAGACAGCCCGGACTCTAACCAAAACAGGAAGAGAAACAGTATATCAAAGAACCAAGTATTCTAAAATTCTCTCTTGTCAATGTTGCTACCTCCTATACGATAAAAGTACAGTAAAAGGAACATATTTTAACATTCATATTTGATTCACTTATGTAAATAAAATAAAAATGCTTACCATTCTGTATTTGCGCTACTTTCTTTGCGATTTCTCTCACAATCTGTAATCTCCATTTTTCTGCCTGTTGAAGGTCATTGCACTCTGAAGCGAGGTATGGTCTGCGCTCCCTCTGACCGCCAGCTTCTTGCACTTGTGCTGCCCGCCATCGGGCTAATGTGGTCCTATATTATTATTATGAGTTAGCGAAACTTGAACATGTGATTGTTACTGTAGTAACATTTCATTTTTCGTAATTATAATAGTATCATTATTGGTTGGATTGAATGAAAAATGTACCTCTAGTATTGATTAACTCATAGATCTAGTTAATATTATGTTTTTGAGTAAAATTAAGGACTTAAATTCATAAAATGAATAAGCTTATATCAAATACAATATGATTTATTAAAGTGAAACTTTTATTACATCGTCTCAAACTTTTTGGTCTGTGTGCATGTCGCGTGACGGTCGAACCGTACGATAATTATCGTACAAATACGATAATTTTGTGCCTAAGTTTCACTTTTACCTACCGTGGTTTCATAAAACCACACAACATTTTTTGTTTTGGGTGTATCTTTCAGGAAGTAATATTAAATATGATTTTTTATTTAGGTATTATTATGTTTTGGTTAGGTACTTAAAATAAAACATATAGGTATTTCCTTAATAGCTAAAACAAAATAAAGATCTTTTACTCACATAGCCTTCTCTGCGTTCCTTGCCTAAAAAAAATAAAAATATATTCATCGTACCATTTGACAAACGTGACAAAAATAAGAATTCATTATCATTTAATAATAAAACAACTAACTTAACTGTATTTTATACATAATAACCTTTTATCAATATACAAGGCAAAGCTACAAAATATACAAAACAGAGAATAATAAAGCTAGAACAACTTACCATCTTAATTCGTTACTACAGTCTTATTCAAAGATATTTGGGGTTCATTAATTAGTTATACGGAATTACTCTGAACACCTTTAAATTTAAAAAAACTATGCAGTAAACAACAAAACAACGAGTAAGTATACCTACACTTTACACATGAGTACATCAATGACACACACATGACACATGACAGATCACTCATCACAGTAACTAGCACATGTCAGTTGTCTTTTTGAGAATTGTATGTCAATGTCATCCATATGACATCTCATGTTATGCGTCATGATAAATACCAATCTATAAGAACTTTCGACATGGCAAAATTCAGAACTATTCTGTGATTCTAATAATGCCGTTATCCTTGCGTTATCCAAAACTTCATGGCTGTTTTCCAATTACAGAGCATAATGCGACTCAGTGGCGCACAATGCCGAATTATGCTGATGCTTAATTGGAACGTGAAACGCACCAGCAGGTTGCGCTAAGTTCAGTGTTGAAAAAAAAAATATTCATAGAGTTAGGCCGCGTTTCTACCTGCAAGAAAACTTCCGCGAGAAATGTCCGACAGTCTGTCTGACAGCAACTTGCAAGTCTACTTGCAGGTGGAAACGCGGAATTAGACTTGCAAGTTGCTGTCAGACAGACTGTTGGACAGTTCTTGCAGAAGTTTACTTGCAGGTGGAAACGGGGCCTTAGCAATAACCTCATTAATGTGTAAATAAAGTGGTATACATAATAATTGGTTGAAAAATATTTACGGTTATTTTAAGTAATTTGGATTTTGATTATTTCATTAACATTTTTTTCAATGTTTGTACCTTCATCCATACTTATATTTATTTTTTTAACACAATTTGAATTAACTTTGATTATTTCGAAAAAACTACAATGAAACGAAAGCTTTAAATTTTTTTCCAACAATTAATAATTACTAACGATAAATCGATTGCACGCATCAATTCACGCGCATTACTTAAGAGTGCTCGATTGTGCGAAGCGTTGCTGTAGTTGGAACATTCAACGTTAAGCATTATGCCGCATAATGCGCTCTAGTGCTGTAATTGGAAAACACGGCATATTTGTTGAGCACAGATGTTTAGTGTGTTGTTTTGTCCGGTTATAAGTGGGTTATAATTAAATCCCTTTTTAAAATAATTTTATTTCTCCCAAGTGAATAACAATTTACGGTCAGAATTTCATCGTTCAAGCAGAACAATATTTGAATAAAAATTAAGAAAAGTTTTTTTTATTTAAAAAAACCTTGGAAAGAGAGCAATTTTTAAATTAAATGGCTTCATATATCTAGCTCCATTTAATTTTACGGCTTAACGGGCTTTACTAAACGGCTTTTTTTGTAAATTCCCTGATACCACAGCCCAATGACTAAGGAATCCTATGGACAGGGCATATTGTTCTATACAAACAACTGATTATACAAATATCATGCATTTCGATACCGAAATAATAAAACTAATACTGTCTCTTTCTAACTAATGAATATTCTGATAAGTGAAAAAATATGACTATACGTCAGTCAGTGCTAATTCTATACCGCTTGACATTTGAAGTTAGCTCAAATACCTACTGTGGCCGGGCGCCATGTTATGTTCTCGTTATTATGATGTACATGCTCTGTCATTGCTCCGTAGTAAACATTGAAAAATATTGAATATTTTTGTGATTGTGACAAATATTTGTGTCTAAAACATATAGAGTGGTCAAGGACAAATAGTGGCATAATGCCAAAGCGCAGTATTGTGGGATGTGGCTCCGGAAAGAATGAAAACCAGAAAAGTTTGTCTTTGCACCGGTATGTATACGTTTTGACTGAAATATTAGTTATTACTTTGCTGATTTAGTTATTTTCATGTATATTGAATTGAGGAGTATTCACAGACTATGTTGAGTGCAAAATTGTTACCAAATATAGCTTTATTTTGTATATTTTCGTTCTAGTAAAATAATGAATTTGGGTGCTAGTGATGGCTTATAATATCGACATCAGCAAAATGTTCGATGAAGACGTGCGTCTCCCAAGGCTGTGTCATTAATCTTAAGAATAGTTGCTTAGTTGCTTTGGTGAATACACTTCCAAATTAAGAAATTAATTTTGCCAAGAGCAGCAGAAGGAAAAATAAAACACTTAAATTTACCTAATATAAATTTTAACTTAAGTAAGATTAGTCGCTTATATAGTACTTTAAAAATGTATTTATAAATAAGTCAGGTCAGGACTAAAATTATAATAACCTAAAAATTCATTTTTTATAGGTTACCAAGAAGTGAAAATAGAAAAGGAAAATGGTTAGAAGCAATTGAAACTGAAAATATCAAGCCAAATGTAAAGGATATATCATAGTATGTTCCCTACATTTCCCCGAAAGTGCTTTCAATAGAACAATGGATGTGATTAGTCTGCACGATGATGCTATACCCAGTATGTTTGCCGCTGCATTCACACAGGGTGAGGTTTTTATCTGTAGACACGTGATGTCTTCCAGTTTACTTTTGGTCTTTTTATTTAGATTTAGGGCTGTCATTTATATTCTAACGTTTCTCCTATTTTGAAGAGGGCCTGTGAACAAACTGAGATGATTTTATATGATTTTTGAGTACAAACTTGGGTGATATTTGGTTGTTGAAATGTTATTGACTGAGGGAAAGTGCAATTTACTTTAAATACATGGGGTGTTTTAATTTATTTTTCTATTCTTTATAAATTTATATTTATAAAGCATTTGAATGCCATAAAATAAAACCAAAAATATAAATTCAAATTCCGCTATTGTAAGCCCTAATGTTAATATTATTTTCAAACCATCAGCATTGCCCTTTTAATTAAAATGTATTGCATGTTAGTTAAAATGTAAAGTGAACAATGCTAGTTAATGTAAACTGTGACATTTCATTTCCAGGTACCGGTTGAGCCTCAAATCCCGAACTCAAAAATGAACAGAGTGAATCCGAGTGCATCACAGGCTGCACAAAATAGTTTAGTTCTATAATTTTCTCTGTTATTAAGTAATTATTGTTTTTTTTTCTATTACTGTATATTGTGTTGTTCATCGTAATAAAAAACTATTATATACCTATATTAGTATTTATTTTGTATCATTATATTACATTCCTCAAAACTTCACTCACTGAGATTCTTAGTGAAATAAATGCTATTGTTGTGAGCAATGATGTTGAGTGTATATTTATTCTCGGTGATTTTAACGCTCATCCGCACGAGCTATTTTATAGAGAACTAATTAGCTTTTGTTCTGAACAATCTTGGATTTGTGCTGATGTTTTAAAATTAGGCGAATCTGTAAATAACTATACCTTTGTTAGCGAGGCTCATGGGTGTAGACGTTGGCTGGACCATTGCATTGTTTCATTAACAGCGTGGCACACTATTGCTAACGTGAGTATTAAAGAAGATGTGTATGTGTCGGATCATTTGCCGTTATTCATTACGTGTGATTTAGGTGTTGTAAGAAGTAAGAGTGTGATGCGTGACATGCCTCACAGTAAAGTTAACTGGGGTGAAAGAAGTAACTCAGAAATTGATGCTTACCGGGAGCTATGTGATAGCAAATTAAAAGAAATTGATTTTCCCCGTGAATTAATCGGTTGCAGTCACGGTTCATGTTCTTTGTCTGAACATATACAATTTCTGGATAGATTGTACAGTAAAATTGTTCATTGCTTATCTGAATCTGCAATTTTATCTCATCCAGAACCTCAGCCAACGCGTACCCATAAGCCTAAAAAATTATGTGGGTGGAATAAACATGTGAGGAATGCTCACCGGGAGGCCAGGCTTAGTTATAGGTTGTGGTTATCACACCGGCGTCCACAATCAGGGATTATCTATGATCAAATGTGCACTACTCGAAAAAGATTTAAAAGTCGTTTGAAGTGGTGTCAAGATAATCAAGACCAAATTAGGATGGATATTTTAGCCGAACATCAAGCTTCTAAAAATTTTATACAATTTTGGAAATCCACTCGTAAACTAGATGCTAAGCCGGGTCTACCTGTGAGTGTGGGTGGGAAGAATGATCCAAGAGAAATCGCTATGATGTTCAAGGATCATTTTACAGTAAAGTCACCTCTTGGACCATCTAATAAAAAAGTGAATGTGGAGTCTGGAGGGCGTGGAGATGAACCTCTGTTTCATATTATTTCTTCAAATGAAATTAAGTCAATTATTAAGAATATGAGCAAAGGTAAATCTCCAGGTCATGACGGGCTCAGTATCGAGCATTTAAAATATGCGGGGTGTCATCTGCCTAAGCTACTCTCGATGTTTTACACACTATGTATAAGGCACTCCTATCTGCCAGCAGATCTAATGAAAACAATCGTTGTACCTATTTTAAAAAACAAAACAGGTGACATTTCCGACATTGGAAATTATCGTCCCATATCTCTTGCTACAGTTTTGGCTAAGGTGTTGGACAGTGTGCTTGATGCGAGATTAAACAATTTTTTGGACTTACATGATGCACAGTTTGGTTTTCGACCAGGACTTTCCACTGAAAGTGCAATCTTAAGCTTGAAGCACACTGTACAATACTATACCAAGCGTAAAACACCAGTGTACGCTTGTTTTCTAGACCTTTCCAGGGCTTTTGACCTCGTGTCGTACGATGTTTTATGGAATAAGCTGGAGGGTAGGGGTTTACCAGTTAGCATTCTTAAGGTTTTTAAGTATTGGTATGCCAACCAACGGAATACTGTAAAATGGTCTAACGCTTTTTCCGAATCGTATGTGTTAGAATGCGGTGTAAGACAAGGGGGACTGTCGTCGCCTAAGTTGTTCAATCTGTACGTAAATGACCTTGTTGTCGAACTCAGCAATATGAGGGTTGGTTGCCGGATCGGAGGTATCAGTTGTAACAACATAAGCTATGCCGATGATATGGTATTGCTGGCTCCGACTGCAAGTGCCATTTCTGAGATGCTCAAAGTCTGTGAGACATATGTCGCTGCTCACGGTCTGCTTTATAATGTGTCTAAATGTAAATGCATTGTTTTTGGGGACGTTGGTAAGCATAGGAAATGTACGTCTGACATATCTCTTTACGCTATAACAGTTGAAAGAGTTAAAGAGTTTAAGTATCTCGGACACATGCTTACTGATGACCTCAAGGATAATGTAGATATAGAGCGTGAGCGTAGGGCATTGGCGATCCGAAGTAATATGTTGGCCCGTAGATTTGCCCGTTGTAGTAATCCAGTGAAAATCACGCTTTTTAAAGCCTACTGTCAAAATTTCTACACGGGTAGTCTATGGTTTGACTATACTGATAGATCGCTTAATGCCTTACGTGTCATGTATAATAATGCGTTTAGAATGCTGTTGGGACTGCCTCGCTACTGCAGTGCGTCTGGAATGTTCGCTAATGCGCATACTGACGATTTCTGGGCAATTATACGCAGAAAAACAGCGTCTACTTTAGATAGAGTGCGGCGCAGTCGCAACAGTCTCATGATGATCATTTCGGAGAGATATATGTCATCTTTCATGGGACACTTTGTGCGTGAACTTGTCCATTCAAAGCGACAGGTCTACGCATAAGGTGCCTCATCAACTGATAATAATTAGTATCTATATTTTTAATATTTACTAACATTAGTTAATAAGTCACGTACTAACATTAATGGATCTCTGTAATCTAATTGTTTAAATAAATAAATAAATAAATAAATAAAAACTGAAATTAGTTCAGCTAAAAGGTAACAAACAGCACATTCAATGACTGGGTGGTACGAAGTTCACCGGGACCGCTAGTAATGTAATAAAACAATCGAATACTAAATTATTCTGTTTTTCCGGAGCATGCGCCATCCCGCATGGCTGTAATACCATAGCAGCAAAATGCATACAACAGATTTTATACCGCATTCCCGTACCACATTTGCTCTTTACTGGCATGCTTCCGTTAGTTCCGTTAATACCTACTACATTCCAATAATATCTGATTTAAAAAACACCAGTCAAACAAAACAAAATATCCAATAAACCAGTTGGTCAATTTAGCAGATAACATAAATGCCAAATTGTAAGTCTACCGTAATCCTTATATCGAAGTCAAAATTTAACTGGATTTATCAAATTATACAGGGTTAGCTATCTTGTCCTCCGAGGTTGCTGGTGTTTTACAAGTAACCCTGTATAGATGTTACCGTCACGAGCACTCATCTTCATACTTAATTTTATTAATTGGCATTGTCATTTTTTCCATTTGTAATTTTACTTATATGTTTTGTACAGTTTAAATAAATAAAAAAGAGTGTGTGTACTTATGTACACGCGTTAGAAGTTACTTCTTTGGTGTATGGACAAAATACTAGATTATACAACTTGAACATAGTTATCAATTTTCATACCACCTAGAACTAACTTCATGCTGTTAAATTTAGGTGTCGGTCTGCGCGCGCATCGTAAAAATTCACTCTCATTATTTTTATCCATCGCGCCAAAAGAAGTATAACTTCAAAAAAATATATATAAATATTATTTTTATATCGATAAACATAATAATGCTTATCGATATATTCTCGGCACTAAACACCGCCATGTTTTGTTACATTCAATATGGCGCCGGCCACACTTTTTTTGTAGGTATGTCACTTCCATGTGATTCCTTATTCATTGCCACAGCCTGATACAAACACAGAATAGTAAAAACAAACTTTGTTTTTACTGTTCTGTGTAAAGATACAAAGGAGACTTTCGTCACAGAATACTTAATAGTTGCTTTCGTGTCGGCAATCCAATCGTTCTTGAGATAGAATCTCAATAAATAGGGCAATGTAGCAATATATTATGCAAGATTCTCTCGCTTGTTCTCTCGTATTATTTCATGACTCTATGACCAATATAAAAACACCCGGTAATTAAACTTCACACTTACTTACTCTGTGAAATATTCTGTAGGCTATATATTACTCTGTGTACTTTATGGATCAATAAATAAAACGTCAATCAATGTCAAAAGTCAAAACTCAAAACCACCTCAAAACAACTAGGTACCTACTACCTACCTACCTATTGATATTGGCGATTTATCGGCATATTAAATAGTAAACAAACTAGACACATTTTTCTTAAAATCTGAGGGAAAAGAGGAAAATCTAATTTAATTATTAACAGAAAACAATTATATTCTTTACTCACTATTGAAAGTAGATAAGCGAAAGTAAATATGGCTTGTGCGAAAATCAAACGTGAAAATTTTTCTTACTGGAATAATATTCCATCAGATGTATTAATCCATATCTATAGTTATTTAAATTTTGAAACACTCTCTACATGCTTTAGAGTGAACAAAGCTTGGAGGGACATGGGAATATATTACTGTGATGTGAGTTTAAGCTTATAATATTTATTAGACTAATTTTCTTTATAGTATAAACTATCCACACACTATTTAAATTATTTATTATTTTAGCATTATAGATTATGGGACAGAATGGTGAAAGAATGCCTTTCTAATTATGGAGAGAGCCATCGGTTAAGATCATGTATGACCAGTAAAGAAACCTATCTAAATGCTTTATTATGGCAGGATGTCGCAAAAGCAAAGCGACACATAAGAGATTATTACCAAAAGGATGGCATTAAACATATACATGTTTGCAAAGGTAGGTTTTGTAATTATTATATTATATTACAATTATTGTGGTTTACAAAAATAACATTTTGTTTTTTTTTTCTAGAAATGCTTATTGTGGTTACCGATAACTGTGTACAGATATTGAATGTATATAACTTCAAATTGATAAAATCAATGAATATTAAATGTAAGTATTGTGTAATTGAATACTTGCCTTGGTAAAACATTGAGGGTAGAATTATTTCGTTCATCACTACATAGTATAAAACAAAGTCGCTTTCACTGTCCCTATGTCCCTTTGTATGCTTAAATCTTTAAAACTACGCAACGGATTTTGATGCGGTTTTTTTTAATAGATGGAGTGATTCAAGAGGAAGGTTTTAGTATATAATTTATTAGGTTTTAGACAAAGCGGGCGAAGCCGCGGGCGGTAAGCTAGTAGTCTAATAAAAAAATGTTAGTTCTTAGTGTAACTATGATTAATACAAATTACTATACAGTACTATACTTTAGTAAAAATTTTTATAGAATTTTCTTAACCTTAGAGTGGGCGCGTCTTTCTGAAAAGTAACATGGGGAGCATTTTGTCGCAAAATAATCGTGACAAAATGTTTATAGTACTCTAGGGTAAAACACTTTTCTGTGTTTTGATAAAGACATTGATCCAAAACAGGTGTTGATTATCAAGAGTCTACCACATTGTTCACAATACTCAGTGCTCCCGTACCTGGTGTAGAGGAGTCTCATACTTTGAAAATAAACAAAAAGGGAACCTGCCATTGCACTGACAGCGAATACAATCATCCAATTCCGAAGACAACTCTGTAAGA
>CAJQZM010035919.1:0-42302 GCA_907164665.1 Colias nastes | reverse complement strand
ATAAGGGTTCCGTTT
Source organism: Colias nastes (assembly GCA_907164665.1). NCBI lineage: Eukaryota > Metazoa > Arthropoda > Insecta > Lepidoptera > Pieridae > Colias > Colias nastes. The sequence goes on along the minus strand of CAJQZM010035919.1, from coordinate 42,287 downwards.
TTGCCATTTTGGCTACGGAACCCTAAAAAAACTGCATCAAAATCCGTTGCGTAGTTTTAAAGATTTAAGCATACAAAGGGACATAGGGACATAGGGACAGAGTAAGCGACTTTGTTTTATACTATGTAGTGATATGGTAAATTGTAATCAACCTAAATGGGTACATAAGGATTATCCTCTTATAAGTATAATATATAGCAGCCGCTCATATCGACAGGCTTTTAATCAAAATGGGGTAAGGATTTGATCGTTACAAAGATAAAACTCGTCCCGGGAGGTAGGTACCTATACCACTTAACGTCGGCCGGCCATTAAGGCGCAGCCCGGAAATTAAGTTTTCCGGGGAACATTTTCAAAGTGTAAAGTGCGAGTAGACTTGAATTAGTAAGTACGGTGTGTATTTTAGACATCGTTTATGTAAAATTATTTTTTTTTTTCTACATTTTCCTTGTTAAGTGTCAGCATCATAATGATGAGAAGCCTGTAATTGTCCACTGTTAGACATAGCCTCTTCTATTGCATGCCACTAAGTCGGGTCTATAATTCATTATGTAGCCATATTCTGAATTGAGATAGGTAGTTGATTTTGATTATATATTTATTATTTATATATCAAAATAATAAGAATTTGGTCAGTCTGGAGAACTTTATTTCAGAAATGGATACCGAGGGGGAAACGTTTTTGCACAAAATCAGGAATGCATGCAATAGTCAGAAGTGAAATTTCCTCGATCTCGATTTTTAAACGCACATGCGGTGCGATGCAATAAAAATTGGTGTTTATAGGTTGCCATGGAAACAGGCCCGACACGACTCGCAACTGGACACCGAATGAATCAATAAACAGCCTGTCCTTATTTTAACGAATAGAACTACTAGTGGTATTTATTGTGTGCGTTAGTCATAGTTATCTACGGAGCGGTCAAGTTCGCGGTGGGCGTACGAAAGATAAAAGGCTAATTTAGATAAATCTCGTATGAAAGTTTTGCGTTGATTAACGCAATGTTGTTTAAATTTGGCAAGCTCTGATTTGTAGTTGTTTTGCGATTTATATGAATGCAGGGTTAGCGTCAATAATTTTTTCAATAGAAGAATCAACAAGTGTTACCGATTCTTGAAATATGTCGCTTCTAAAATAATCTTTCTTTTTATTCAATTAGGTAATGTGTAAGCAATAAATAAATACTGTTTTTATCACACCTATAATTAACGAAATAACTTCATTAACCTGTAATAAAAACTACTCTGCACACGTCAAAAATAAAATAACATTACGTACATTGCATCGCGTCGCGCTAAAATTGGGAGCGTTCACCAAGAATTATGTCAAATTACGCGAATCCATTAAAAGTTGAGCCCGAGTTCGGGTGCGCTTGCATAATTAATTAGTTTTAAACTCGCCTTAATGTTATTTGTTAATAGTAAACACGTTACATATGTGTGGTTATGGATATAGGTAGTTTGAAATACCATAGACAGTTGTAATATTATATACGTATTTTGAAGTAGCATAGATAGTCAGAGCAACTATGGAGTTCCGAATAGGTGGTAAATGTTAAAAATATGTAATGACGTTTCAAAAGTGCTTCTAGAAGAAGTCTAATTGAATAAATAAATGTTTGAGTTTGAGTTTAGTAGAGTTGGGTGGTAATGTAATAAAGCTTTAGGGGTCTTTTTAGATGGCAATTTTGTGTACACTGTACAGCGAAATGCACTAAAATGTACGAATATGCAATTTATAAGATACATATTTTATCATAGTAGGTATGTTACAGTCATAATTTGATGGACGTATTTTAACATGCATCGTAGAGGTAAGGAGATTAAATATTTCATTTGGGGTAACGGCATATACCTCGCACAACTAGTAGTCAGTACTCGTAAGTCTAAATTGCATTCGTAACATTATAATTAAAACTGCAATTTAAAGTTTTCAAATGTATTCTGTTTAGCTTATCTGTAAATTAAAATGACAAATAATGTAGAAATGTTAAATAGGCTATCAGTGAATCCGTCCTCACTGGGATTGGGAATTAATAAGAAAGAGAAGAAGAAGAAAAATACTTTTTCAGCGAGGGATTAATGATGAAAAATTTATACCATTAGGTAATAATTGATCAGTAGATATCTCCGATTGTCAATCTACAATCTATTGAATACGACATTCTTTAAAAATCATCTTCCACGCAAAAACTCTTCACTTATTGTATTAAGTTTTTCTTCCTATGTTTTTTTTTTAATCCTCTATCTTCTTTCGTATCTCTCACCAATGATTGCGATAATTGTGCAAGATCTGTGTGCAACCCGAGCGACGTGACCGCAAAACGCAGCGGTTACGTAAAGACGCCATAAATGTACGTAGATTACAATCGGTTTGTGTGTGTGTTTGTGTTTTTATACTGTTGTATAAACACGATGTGTTTTGGTACTTCTGTGGGGTTGTTTGGTAGAGGGTTTGGTTTTATGGTTCGGTGTTATAAATGATTAGTAGTAATATGATGATTTATTTATTTAAGTAACACCTCATCGTACATTATATAAAGTTTTATAAAAATACATATTGATGATGATCTGTTTAGAATTTATAATTTGAAAATGGGACAATTTAATTATGATACTATTTTTAAACTAATAAGGTCATCGATACATACCTATTGTTAAATGCACTACTAGAATAAAGGAGTAGGTAACGTATTTTATTAATTCAGACAAAAACCAATTTACGAAACTCATAGGGTATAACTAACTTCTGAATTACGTTGCATATGCTTAGAAAAACGTGTATTATTTTTGTTATCAATAACATATTTATTCCTTCGACGTTATATAAATAGATATAGTCAAAAACACAACATTTAGATTGTCGCGTCCGCGGTTGAGGTTATTATGATCTCCACATGGCAGCCTGCCAACGCGGTGCATGTAGTTAGTCTTTATACAGTATACAGTATACACACAGGTATACCAATGTCATCAGATCATGCACCTATGGTGAGTACGGGTGTATGACTCAATAATGTATCCTTACGAATTATACATGCGTATGATTGGTTGATTGTAATTTGTACGTCCTTGTTTGTAAGGGAGCGATTTTGTGATTCGATTTTTGTCGGGAGATAGATAGGAGGCTAGACTCTAGAGAGTGATATAGGCTACTTTTTAATGTGATGAAATATCGCATTCTAATAAGAAAGGTGGATTATTGAGATTTTAAATGTAGTAGTATTATGTTTTTGTGGTTGTTCTAAAAGGGATGTACGCTTCTTTGAATGAGTTAATTATTTATATCATTAGATAAGGAGATACATGTATTTTAATTAATAATAAAAACAAACTATATATACATTTCGTAATCGCCAAATTGTTTTGACCTCCATCAACAATAAACAAAGCAATTATCCACTACGTTAGCACACGTAATATTCATAGCAGCACATACCCTCGAGGCTTGTAATTAACCACCGGCACCTTATCGATATCTCCCAAGACGGTTGTCGGTCTGTCAGTTATGGTGCGTTTACACATAGGGAGGCGAATAACGAACACGCATGTGTATAAATAACACGAACAGTGCACTCTATATTCGCCCTGAAATTCGCGTATTCGCGTAAATGATAGGCAATATTATAGTAAGAGCGGTTTTTATAAAAGAGAAAAGAATTCAAATTAAAACAGTTGCGCGACGACACTCGTATACGATTGTTTAGTATTTTCTTGTTTGATTTTACGCGAATATCATAGATTTATAAGTTAACACTTATGACGTAGTTTACAAGCAAACTATATGTACGATCGTCTAAACATGTAACATCTTACCACGCTCGCTATAAAAAGTCTTTCTATACTTACGAACCTTTCGTCGAGTGACGAAGCGAGCGGCGTTCTCGAACGTGTAAATGCACCATTAGACAATGCACGGGTTAGTCACCCCGAGCGTGGTTTCCGCGGTGACGTCACCGCTGCGACGACGCCCGCGCATCTATCTGTACCGGCGGCATTCCATGGCTACCGTTGTGGCGGGGTAACGAAATTCGAAATTCGAACTTGAAAAGCTCTGTGGGCACAGAGTATGTATGGGATTGTGTAAAAAAAATACAATAGTATGATGGGTATGATAATAGTGGATGAATAAGTAAGTTTTAAGTTTGCGTTGGTACTTGATGGAACTGCATTTAGATGTGTTGGTACACCCGTAAATTATGTAATTGATCGGATATTGGATCGAACAATTGACAAACAATTTTTATTCAAGAATTCAGTAAATGAAATATAAAATAATACGAAGTGTCCAAAGTATGACTACTTATATTTAAGTAATATGAACTTTTGAATTCATCCGAATGTCTGAATCTGAATGTAAAGATAATTTCACTCGTGCAAAATGCACGTTATAACTGTAAATAATGTATTCATTTCAGTTATTTAAAAAATAGAAAGCAAAAACGTATACAATAAAGTTAAAAATTGTGTTAAGATTAGCATAACTTGTAAAACTTTTGAATAGCTATAAACAACTGTGTTGTCATGGATACAGGATATTAATTAAAACGGGGTAGAAAGGCCACCGGGTCAACTAATATACTGTAAAACGAATTGTGATTTTAATCCCATTAACGTTTGTGCTATGCTCTGGTAATTAGTGCATCGTGAAAGCTTTTGCTTCCCCCATGCGGATATTACATTAAGTCCTTTGAAGAGACGTTTAATGTTTTATAACAGAAGTAAGCAGAGGATGTAGCAGAGCCTTATATGTGGATATATCGTAAAAGTATCTGAGGAAAATAAAGGGATTCTCTTGTTGTTACATAATAAGGTCAATGTACTTTTATTACTTTATATAATAACTAGCTTTCCGCCTGCGGCCTCGCCCGCGTTTTCAAAGAAAAACCCGCATAGTTCCCGTTCCCGTGGGATTTCCGGGATAAAACCTAGCCTATGTCGATCAGTGAAGATGCGGCTTTCTATAAATGGTGAAAGAATTTTTGAAATCGGTCCAGTAGTTTATGCGTGAAAACCATACGTACATACATACATACATACATAATTACAAACCTTTCCTCTTTATAATATTAGTATAGATTTAACGTTGCTTCTCGGATTTTACTGGGTTTTCGCCAGCCCTTTTTGCGTGTTCTTCAAATTATTTCGGCAATGTAGTTAATAAAAATGGAGGTAAAATAAGTCTACCTTTTTTCCTAAAAGACAAGTTTTTATAGAAAATGTTTTGTCTATTATTTTATTGTTATATTATAAAGATGGTTTAGCTGTCTGGCCGTGAAAGCGTAGCAGGCAGACTATTGTATTAATTAATATTAAATATTAATATAAAATGCAAATAATTTGACTATAATAATGTAAAATGTTATTCGCAAGTGCATTGTCTTGGAACGACTTCATTGATAGTCCATTTTGTAAAAATACCTATCAATTTCAATCAGGTAATTTTTAAGCAAATCCATACTTAATATTATAAATGCGAAAGTAACTCTGTCTGTCTGTCTGTTACTCAATCACGCCTTAACTACTGAACCAATTTGCATGAAATTGGGTAAAGAGATATTTTGATACCCGAGAAAGGACATAGGCTACTTTTTACCCCGGGAAATAGGATAGGTTTTATCCCGGAAATCCCACGGGAACGGAACGGAACGGGTTTTTCTTTGACTGCGCGGGCGAAGCTGTGGGTGGAAAGCTAGTGCTAGATAAATTTAAATCTGTGGTTATAAGGAAAAAGCTCTTTTCATCTGTAAAAACAAACCTTCAATCAATTTTCTTTATAATTGAACAATGTGAAAAGTTATTGTTAAGAAACAAAACAGTGCTAATCTAAATGAGCCACCCTTTAAGTGCTGTCTTATCACAAACTGATAGTGATTAATTAATGGACACAAAAGATAGTTCTCAGCTTTATCTCTCATCCCTTACGCATTTGCATGTATAATTAATGAATCAACGTGTTTATACAATCATTCAATATATTTGGTAGCAAAAAGCGGTGTAGGGTTCGCCAAGTGTGCTACCTACATTACCAGACTTTTTTTTTATGGGAGGATAATGTTATGATTGATTAAAATTAAAGACTTGAAAATTGAAAAACCTTCATGCTTGCCTTGTCTCGAGCGCACGATTTATCGATTTGAAGTAGGTACCTACTCGCAACTGAGCCACCACTGCTTTTGCTGCTTTTACCATAACCACTGCTGCTGCTATGTCATAGCCAAAACCTTGAAAGCGTCATAGTTTATCAGTAAAGTGTACCAGTTAAATGTATAGATTGTAGGAAACTGTCATGATGATAATGGAATCAATAAAACCTAGACATTCGTGAATGACCTATTGTGTAGGTATAGATATATTCATTAAATTCGATTACGAGCTCCGGTGACAACGCATCAATCATTCCATGAGGTTGGGGGTGAATGACAGCGGTGACGTAGCGAAATGCCGTATTGCATGTTACGTAGCTTTTGTAATAAGGTAAAATTCGATTTACATTGCTGCATTTGTTACAATTGTCGTGGAAATGCAATTCGTCGGTAGTACATGAGCAGTAGTGTACTGCGTTTGTAGGTTTATGTTTTGTGTAGGGTACCTAGTAAACTATCCAAATTGCATTGCTGTTTTGCTTTGGATGTACGATTTGTTGTCAAAATATAAGAAGCAGTGGTAGTGTGCAGCTTTTTGTTTGGATAATTCGTGTGCCGCTTGTAATTATAAAAGTGGTTATACAATGCTCGATATAATAGAAGTAAAGCGTAATGTTGCATACAATGATAACATGCCTATAGTTGCAATATTAAAATTAAAATCGTATTATTTATTACATGTGACTATAAAGTTGAACGATTTCATTCTAAGAAAATAAAGAACATTATATTTATACAGGCCGAATAAGAAGAGCTGGAACGTAAACACATTCACACATTGCACATGTGTAGTGTCTGTGAAGACGCGCGCGGCGTGACGTCATACTGCATACGCATCATGAAAAGTCTGCCCGTCTCTCTCGCGCGCAGATTAGCTTATGAGAGTGAAGGGGACAATTATTGTTTTTATTTTGCAATTGTTTATAAATACAGGGTGATGTAATTTAAACAAAGACGTTAGGTATACTACTAACTATATTCGACGAGATAACTACTTCGCGGCACGCGGATTAGAATTTTTTTTTACTTTACCTAGGTTAAATTATGTAACAATTTTAATAAGTTTTTTAAACTAAATGTAAACGCAGTAAGTTAAAATGTTCATACATAGCTGAACAATATAGCTTTTATTGTAATGTAACCTTATCTCTTTCGTGCTAGGGTTTCGCTTGTATTGTATTGGGAGTGAGCGCATGTGTTATTTGTATTGTTTATATCGTTATTTTGAATATGACATTAAATTTAATTATTATTTGATAATTGAATGATTATCAATACTATATTACAATAAAATTGATTAGGTATGAGAATAAATAATTAAGTTCATCGATTGAGTTACTTTTAAATTGTTATTTTACATATAAGTTATGAGAGCTTTCATATTATCTACAACACCAATTTTGAATTTTAATCTTGAATTTTACAATTCAAGTCTACACTAGAATCGCATTTATTTTTGAACATACTGTATAGTAAAATCGCATAAGTGTGAGTACTGTGAACATGCCAGCTTTCCTTAATCGACCAGTAAAACATATCAAGAAAGCTCGTGTAAAAAAAGAACAATTAATCTTCAAATAAATTTACCGCAAGATAAGAAACCGTGTTAATTTATATATTGTTTTAAATAAAATGCAGCAAAAACTAAAGTTCCACTCGCGAAGAAACCATAACCGTGAATAAAAATTAAAAATTGCAAAACGTAAAGGTGTATCAGGGTAATGAGCATAGCGATTAGCGTTTCGTAGTTAACTTACTTTTCCGCTCGCGAACCGCTGGCCGCTTTGTCTAAATCTAAAACATAACAAAAATCCGTTTCGTAGTTTTAAAGATTTAAGCATACAACATAGGGACAGAGAAAGCGACTGTTTTATACTATGTAGTCATAAAGTATAGTATCACAGTAAATAGAATACAAACAGTACAGAAACTCTTCAAAACGTCGCTCGCGTAAAGGTTACGCAGTAATGACAAGTTAAAGATTTACCAAGTAGCAACTTCAATGGTATGTAGATTAATATTATACAGGGGTAAACACGTTTCAGGTGATGGTAATAATGAGATCATCTATAATCAGGTTACGATTAACGCATTGCAGCTAATGTGGATCAGTGTGCTATGTCCTATGATGGTGAGGTGAATGACAGCGCAAGGATGACGCTGCCGTAACAGTATATCGGCTGTGCGATCGCAAGCGCATGTCTTGCATAGAACAATATAAAAATTAGGGTCTGGTTGTGGTGATAAGCGGAGCTATAGTTATTGGCATAGCGATTAAATGGTAGGAGGTATAATGAGTTTGTTTTCGGAGATGGTTTTGTCGTATGACGTATGGTTAATTTATATCAGGTTAAGGTGATGGCATGTTAGTGAGCGACGCTAAAAGCGAGGCCGATTTAGGTAGCAATATTGAATGATTGAAATTAAAAACAATATTTTGTCTCTTTAGGTTAATAAGATAGAGGCGAGACGAGGCGGCTAAAAGTAATATTATTTAGAATGAAGTGTGTTCTGTGGTAACCTTATTAAACTATATAAGTATATGTATGATGGTCGGTTCATTGTTACATTAATACAATGCTAGATAAGTTTCGTAGTTCATGGAAGAATTTTACTGTCAATATCTGTACAACTAATAAATGTGGTTTTAAACGGGCTGTGATTATTTAAGAAGAATAAACCATAACAAGTTATCATATACTAGCGATCCGCCCAGGCTGTTAGTGTACAAATTTTAGCCTATATCACTCTAGATATCACAAGTATATCCAATAGTGAAAGAATTTTTGAAATGTATTGAGATCCTGAGATTAGCGCGTTTTTATATTACCTGGTATAGATTAAAAACTTGTAATGTTTTCTATTAATGCACTCTGTAGATAAGGTAATTACAATGTAAAATGTATAAACATATACATAGTAAAGTAGCGATAGAGTACGACGTACATTTCTTTATCAATCAGCATATTATTGTAAAAAAACTGGGTCGATTGTGCAGTTTCTGTTGAAACGTGTAGTGTTTGCAATGTGATAAATGTACAATGATTTAATGCGGAAAACATTACAACAATATTTCATCTATAATATGTATTTTATTTTAAACTAGCGGTCCGCCCCGGCTTCGCCCGTGGTACATGTGTATGTTTTCTTTCCATAAGAACCTGAAATAAGAAGAAAATGGTTATGAAGTTTTTATTTATTAAACGTTTCATAACTTACATACTTACCAAAGTGACATTCGTAATTCTAATAGATTTTTATGTTATAGTGTGTACTGTGTAGTATATGAAAAAAAAAAAAAACGTTACAAACAACAGAAGCATATTTTTTTGAATTGAATTTTAAGTAAAAATTATGTAAAAAATTGAGTAAAAAGTGTGAAAATTGTATTTTCTTGAAATAAACTATCACGTGTGTAAACGTATCAAAATAAACAACTACAATAGTTTCCACTCGCACCGCTAGGTGGCGTACACCGGCCACTAGCGCCATGTACACTCGAATGTTTTCATCGAGATACAGAATGCCGTTGCGACTTGCGTAACGGAACACGAAGTTGTTGTAACACCGCTACTGGACACTAGGTGGCGCTTGTATGACTGTATAAAAATAAATTGCGTATGGGATTTATGCTTGTAGCAATTGTTAGTAATTGTTAGTAGCTGTTGTTTTGACTATATATTAAATTAACAGAAATAAATAAGTAATGTGTATTATGAAATGTACATTGTTTTATACATATGACGACAAATCATATTTTTTTTCAATCTTAAGCATTTGTGCAGTATATATTTGGAGTTTACTTTTGTCACTAGATGGCAGTGTGTGTCGTATGAATGAAGATAAATATTGTACAGGTATTCGTATTGTTATGCCGGTATGTAGCAGTACAATTCGAGGAAATCGTCGTTCGTCAATTTGAGTTTAAATGGTACATAAGGTTAAATATTTACGCAACCAGTTGCATCTTATTATGATGAGCGACGTTACCTTGACGATTGGCGATTACAAAAAGCGGTTAATTGTGGTGCATCGATTACCAAACGTGCAACCGGCGTAACTGTGGTAACTGCATAGTATAAAGAGAGAAGTAGGCCTACTCCCGGCGATAAGGAGCGCACGGTACCTAAACTCGTGAGGCGCTGGTTTGTCACCTTGTCACATTGATATTTTAAATAATTGTATAAACAAACATCCACCGCTCACAGCAAAGGCACAGCCATCACGTGAACGGTACATGAGTAGGAACCGAGCGGCGTTGTGTGCGTGCGTCAAGCTTGCGTACGTTAACGGCGCGATGTACCTTTGTTCGAAGTTAACTTACTTTTCTCTCTATACTATGTAACTGCGGTAACTGTCAGCGGGCGGCCATCTTGTCCGGTTTCCCGCCAATTGGATGATTGCGCGGGACAACCGGCCGGCTCGGGCCGGCTCGTGTCAAGGTGACGTTTGTATTATTTCGCTTCACCTTTGGGATTTTAATTTTTAACGTTGATTGTTAAGGTATGTGTGTATTGGAGAATGTTAATTTTTATTGTTATTGTTTCTAGTACTTGTATACTTACCGGCCGTTTGATTGTCAATTGATATAATAAAACCAGTTAAACTTGAACTTGTTAAGGTTTGGTTTGGTTTGAATTAGTTAAGCCGGAACTTATGAATCTGTTAAGTGTCAGGTTATTTAGTAAGCGATTTGTACTTTAATTAATGAAATCATGTACGCAAATCGATGTTTAATATGTGTATAAGTTCTATAAGACAATCTATTTTTGATTTAAGTTGTATACCTACAAGTTCATACATAACTGAAGTGTATCTATTTAATGCGCTTAGTTTGTCTGCTATATTTATCGTGTCAAAATTATCGTCTAAGTGTACATAGAAATCATAAATTACGTCTATCAAGCCTCATGTTTTTGAAGTGAAAACTTCTTTAGCGGCGTTGAGCACTTTTTCTGTAATGGGTATAAAATCTTAAACTCGCGTCAGGACACGTGACCTGATATAAAAAGCGTAAGACGGATGGATATCAAACATGCTCAACGTTAATAATCAAGTTTTCACTTCTGCCGGCACTCCCGGAGTGCAACCCGTCTTTTTTTTTCAATATTACGAAACAGATTAAAAAAGCTCGCACAGATAAATAAAGTTTTTGATTTAAACGGAACAATGAAAATGTGTCCGAACGTAGCGCGCTAGGAAGTGGGTTTTCAATTGATCTCGCATGACTGTCCGCCATAATCATTGTACTGATACGTTGGTATTATTGTGTTGCCAACATCCATGCCAAATGCCAATATACCACAAAACATAGGTACGTTGAAACAAGATTTCAAATATTGGAATTCAACTCGTATGAATGTCCGCCGTTATGATGGCAGGTGTGCTGTTAGGTTGGTATTATTGTATTGCCAAATTGTGTTTTGTGAGGGTATAGATACACATAACAGAGCGAAAACGAGCCCCCAGCGCGTGGTAAACAGATAAATAGATAACAATTAATATAATATCATTCTATCTGCGTATTAAATTTTATCTCCATCCGAAAAGTTCGTTTTTACTTGTAAGTTACAAACATTCTTCCTCATAAACTTTCACGTTTATTAACGTATGTACTACGTACTTAGGCTAACCTATAACTGTGCATAGATACGCCTCAATGTTTTATCAGCAATACATTTTATGTACATTCATTCATATTTATTTCCTCGATCCTTAGAGAGCCGAAGAGCCGATATAAACACGTAGGGCTCAAGTTAAATCGATTATGTTTAACGTCTGAGGGAGCCCGGCTACGTTGGAACGGCGGTAATCGAATGTAGGGCTGCGAAAATGGTATGTTAAATTTTATGAGGTTGCTTGAGGTGTATTTGATAAGAAATACTTTCTGTTTAGGAAAAAATTTTCGGATTTATTCAGTCATTTCTGTTACTATAAGTTGTTTTAAAATAAACAATACACGTTTCGTTCATTACGTCAACTCGTAAGGTTTAGTTTTTACTTTTTAATTATTTTTAATCTTTATTGCATACAATAAATACAAATTTTACAAAAAGCAGGACATTTGATGCAAAAGGTGGTTTTATTGCTTACAAGCAATTTCTTCCCAACAACCTTTTATAGTTAATTAAAAAATTTAATTATATATCGGTAAGTTTAACCCTTTAACGCGACAACCATAATTGTTATACACACATACCTACTCATTTCATCTTTGATCACACAGAAACCCTGATTGAGTAGCGCGTAAACTAATTCCTCTCAACAGTTTCGATTCGACATTCCCTTTGATGTTTAAAGGATACTTAAAACTTCTGGGTAATTGTTTAGGTGGAATTTGTGTTTAGTGATAGTCCTAGTTTAGTTATTGTGTTATTATTTTAAACCTAAACATTTAATTTTTTTAGAAATTGAAGATTTTAACGGATTTTAAACGCGATTTATTCATTATGTATAATATTATCACGATGTTTCGCACACTTTTCGAGCGTGGTCACGGGGAGACAAACTAATTTTTTTTTTCAACTATATATGCTCCTTTTGGAACTGACTTGGAATCATTGTTCTCTATAGCAATTGGTACCTATTTAATTACCGAAAAACTATGACGTAATCATGAAGGTATTATTTTTAACCTTACTGCTTTACTCAAATAAATTATTCAATAATAAATTCATACTGAACGGTTACAGTCTCATTTTGGAAGTCGGCATATAAGCAAGTAAAAATATGTAGGTAGGTATGCGAAACTGAGAGAATCTCAATGAAATTTCAAGTGAGTAATGTATACTGTAATTATTCGTTATTACGTAAATCGCATTTTTCCTCCATACACGGTGAACACGTGTGCCTACATGATCGCATTGGCCTATATATGGGTTACCATAAATGCGTGATTCTTTAATTCCTGACACTAGATGGCGTTGAATACCATTTTTAATTTACTTTGAGCTTCTACTATTTACTGCTTTTCACCAAAAACAAAAGATATTACCAAGCTCTTATTAGTAATTGTAGTCCTATTTCTATATGAGTAGGAAACAAGGAGAAATAGAGAACATAGAAACAAGTAACAACTTCTCCCGGATGAAAGACCTAGAATCAACTTTACGGATTTCGAATTTGTTGATATTATGGATTACAGAAATCAAAAAATCAAAGTATTAAAGTAGCCAAGAAAGCATAAATTTGCACAACCTCATATCTCTTGAAATAACAGTTTTCCTTGTACAGTTTAAAGCCACAAAAAATTCCGCCTACATTCAATTGTTACTATCACCGCATAAAGGAAATCACACTAGCGCATAAACATCGTTAGATGAACACTTATCGTTGACAATATTGACACCCCATGTTCTATTCGTGGACGTGGACCCTCCTTAACCTTGAGGCTCGTTAACGGGTTAACTGGATGGATGAACTTATATAAGCCCGGTAGTGAGATGATATGGTAATGAGGAGATTTGTTTGTGTGGTTTATGATCTCTGGTTGCATTGTAACTGTTTGATACAGTTCACCCAGAAAACAGGTTAAGGTGTGGAATGTGGATGATATGTCTAACCTGTGCAAGAAAAAATTACTATACTATACAATTTGGCTTATGGAAGGTACAAGGTACTTCTTTTTTCAAGGTATTTCAAGACATATTATGTTGATATGGAGTTTGTGTTTTAGAGAAGGTACTTATTAAATCGTGGCATGTTGAAGCGAAGCAAATAGATGTGCTTCATTCAAAAAGCTTTTGTAGTCGTATTAAATGAGTACTAAAATGATGTAAAAATCTAATTACGATGACGGATGATGAACAGTAATAATACCTGCTTTGATCATGGAAATATATTTAATAGGAATCAAAGGCTAACGAATCAAATATATTTTTGACTCTGGAATGAATTGTATGACATAAAAGGTTATGAAAAGATTAAAAAAATTGCTTATTAATAAAGCGATGCCACTCAAGTTATAACACAGAAGCTATGGAACATGAAAGGAATGCAACATCGGCGAATAGAATTTTAATTAACGGAACATTTTTCAGGCGTATGCTTTAAACGATGGAGGTGAAGCATTCTGCGCTTTTTTGTATTCGAGCTCTATGAGAATCTGTCGGCGGATATTGACTGGGTAGTGTAGTAAAGGCAAATACAGTAAAAGCAATATAAAAGGGGATAGTATGACGTGTTCTCGTACGTATGTATATTGTAGACACGACGTGTGACAAAATTGATACTAGGTGTTTATCTTGTGAATTGTGATCACACCATCATTTTTAGTTATCCCTGCGCGATAGGAAAAACATATTTTATGTAAGCACTATTTTCTTAATCCCCACAGTTCAATTACCGAATCACTTTGTTCTGATCAATTTGTAGAACTTTGAAATCCAGAGCTTCATCTAAATATTACAAAACTTCGTTTTGTCCGCATGTTCATATTGCATATTGACTAGTCGATATTTAATTAACCGTAGCTTTACTAGCTAGTAGGTAGTGGAAATGAATTTGAAAGGCTCCGCTCTGTTGTGCTTGGCACTCGGCCAAATTGCTCTCGGATCATATTTGATACGATGCTAGCGGAATTGTCCTCGAGGTATAGGAATTAATGAGGGCACAAAAATTACGGGAGTATAATGTAGCAGTTGGTGGCGTCAGAAGTGGAATGGTAATGGGGATTTTAGTAGATATTTTGTGTAGTTAGAAGTATCACAGTAAAGGATGGTGTGCCAGATATTCTGGTGAAATGATAGTAGTTCTATGTTTATGTTAATGACCAAAATACTTGAAATATATGACACTTGCAGGATATTTTTTTCAATTACAGCAAGATCAGATAAATTATTATTTAAAGTCTTTTGAAGCATGTCTTTAATAATACTTTTTATCAGGGGTCTATTCTCCGTAAAAGGTCAGAATGATTTAAAACAGTACTGTAAAACCGTTTAGATCTAAGATGTACGACGTCTAGGTATTTTAATATTCCGTAAAGGAGCACAACATTATTCCACCTGACGTTCGCAACGAAGACAAATATTTTGATACGCGACCAACTTCACGCCGGTCGCGTATTCTTATCACGTTGCAGTTGAATCGTGCCAGACAAATGCAGTTTGGAATTGTTTGCTAGTCTGGTGAAAAGATTGGAATGGCTAGGATTTGAAGACGTGGAATTGATTTGAGCTTCTTGTTTCGGATTATGTACGGTTGAGTTTACATGTCTAGTTCTTCTTATATTTAAGTTTCGTAAATAAATATATTATATTTATAAATTGCATTTTACAAAAATGTTACGAAAGGCCTACAGGTAGATATAGTGGATCTGATGCGGTAGCTTGTATTTCGGAAGCGTCGAAGTGATTATGTGTACATATTAAGGTGTCTTGTTGTTAGACTGTTTGATTATACAGTTACATTAATGTAAAGAAAATTAAAACAATTGAGTTACAATATAACTGAAAAACTAAATGTATGATATTGTTATGCGCTGTACAGTGTACAACTAATTAGAGCACTAACCATGATGCCTAAAGCGTACTTAATGTGTTCACGTTACCCGTTTGAGTGTGAACTAAACGCAAAGGCATCAGCAGAGGTATAGTGAGGCGGTTCTGAAATATCGATGAGTATGGTAACTTTATCGCTTCGAAGTTAGTGCGATCAATCCGTCCTTATCTAAACCATTTAATTTTTTGCAAACTTCAGAGTGGTGAAATCATATCGATGAATGTGTATCGCTCTGAACTTTGATCAATCCATCCGTCCTTCTCTATAGCCTATATACCTTCTCCTTCAGCTTCTCTATATATTCTTCAAAATTATATTCGCATATCGACTCGTTGCAAACTTCAGAGTGGTCAATTTGACGTGAACTGTAAATAGCGCGAAGGTCGGAGACAGGATGGCTCCAATTATTCACTGGAGTGGCTTGATGGGGTGCCGATTGGATATCTAACTATAGCGTTGCGTAAAGGATGGATTTGTTTTTGTTGTTTTGTTTGTTTATGTATTGATGTAATCAAGTGATTAATGCTGGTTCTATTTTACTAGTACTATGTGACAACTATTAATAAGGTTTTAATAAAAATTAGTTTGGTAATATACCCATCCAATGGAAATTACACCTACGTCTATCTACAGATTGATATAGATTAGGTACTCTAAATGTTGAAAATAATTAATCTTTCCAAATTATTTATCCACCATTGAAAGCATTAAAATAATTGTAAACTCAACACAGTAAAATGTTAAAGTGACGCGTCGCCCTTTTGTTATTTGCTCTCGGAGCTTTTTAATTTATGTAACGAAGACAAATGAAGCTCAGCATTACGGCACAGTCGGCTACTGTCCATTAAGATGATTGAGCTGTGTGTTAAGTAATGATTTGTTGTACGTAAGATGTATTTATGATCGTTTACTTGGGTCTTTGAAGCGGGGTACCTATACCTAGTATGCTATTGCTATATGAGGTAAGGAAATTAGTTGCTATTTCATAAGCGTAGTGAGTTAGTGATCTCGAAGGACCAAAGTTGACAAACTATAAAATTAAAAAAATATATTTTAATGACGTAGATATTTCAGTTTTATTGAGGTAGATATGTTAAAGTAGATAGATATATAAGCAATTTTTGAATAAGTAATATTGTCGTTTTTAATAAAAGTAATATTTAAATCTATGAAATTATTGTTATAATTATTATGAAATTAACAATCAAAGAATTTATACAATATGTAGCGTGTAAGAATTTATTAATTGAATAATTCAAGTGATATCAAACTTCAATTGTTTGACTAATATGGCTTAATATAATAGAACATTATTACCAAGTAAATAATGCATACATAATAGTTATAAACATGAAATAATGCGAGTTTTATTACAATGAAAATAAATGAATTTAAAAAAGAAAGTAGTGTAGCGCTAGGGCATGCACCCGGGTTTACCCGGTTCCGAAAAACCCGGGTAAACCCGGGTTTTTTGATGATCTTGAGAACCGGGTCTGAATAGTATGAAACCCGGTTCTCCCGGTTCCGACCAAAATATTAAAAAATAAAGTATTAATTATATTTTGCTGCATTATTTTAACAAATTTATTGTATCTGGCAACGTCAGACTCACGTGCATCACGAATTTTCGTGCCACGCCTCAAGCGTGGCTCTGATTGGTTGTCTAACCTTAGATGCTATAAGTTTCCTACGGTTGTATTACCAAAAAAAAAAAAATTAGGCTTCGAAAATGACAAAAATTAGGCTACAGAAATATTTTTATTAGATTTGTCGTGAATTTGAAAAGCTGTTGATTTTACTGTTTCACATAATGATCCAGTCATGTTTTTGTTTTTGGTATCAAGCTGAAATTTATATCGAATACTCAAGTCTACGGTCCCTTGATGCTGTGAAAAAGTCAAACTCACAAGCCGACGCATCAAAAGATACAGCCGTAAATGCTGAAAATTTTCGCAAATTTCGACATTCGCATGGAACTCAAAACCTACAGGGTACTTCTCATGAACACAGAGCCTTGAAATTTGGTAAAAGTAACGTCTTATAACACAGATAAAGGAAAAATTGCTAGAAACATAAATTTTTAAGTTACAACATTATAAAAAATAGGTTTGTTCGGAGCCCTCGGAGCGCGAGTCCGACTCGCACTTGGCCGGTTTTTTGCTTTACAGTTTGCAGTTAATGAATAAGGTTTAAGTTTATATGTGATATTATGATAACAAGGTACTTTTATAAGACTGATAAATAAAGAAAAGTATTGAAATTTTGTTTCTTTATTAATTTAATAAAATAAGACACAAGCCGCGTAAAATAAAAGGCCCATCAGGTACTTTTACAGTTACTTTTGTTTTATTTCGTATTTTTTTCTGAGGTATTATAAAAGAACCGGGTAACCCGGTTCTACCCGGTTCTGAGCTCGATTTGGAACCGGGTTTCAGAAACTTGGAACCGGACTCGGTTCTGCATGCCCTATGTAGCGCGGACGTGCGAGCAATCGTGACTTCCGATATATTTGCGTGTTTGAAATTAATCGTGCTAAAAACGTAAACGAAATATTTTAATGTTCTAGTACAATTTGTACTAGAACCGAAATTTAAGTGTCTTTAGCATAATAGTCCATGGAAATGTTACATTTTTTAGGCCTAATCTTGCGTTTTTTAGAGGACGCAATTTTATTTTTTGGATGTTTAGGGGGGGTCAGTGTGAAGCTAAAACCAAGTTTGTGGGGTCGCCACCCTTGTCCCACGGCCGCCATCTTGAAAATAGTGGTTGAAATGGTTTTTACGATATATCACTTAAATTAATTTTTTAATTACGTCAATAGCTAAGGTTTTACAGCGCTCTGAAGTGAGTACTATTTTTCAGTACTCTTAACTAAACTTAAATTGGCCATTGGCTCTTTTCCCAGACTCCAGAACAATGGAAGCATACTGCAAAACATTTCAGCCTTGCTTTTCGACGTAAAAAAAAAAACGTGCTTCCAGACTCTACCTCCTGGGTGGTGGGGAAAAGAGTCAATAATTAATCTATCTATACTTATAATAAATCTGTAGAGAGGCCAATTCTGTACATGAAATATATTTAAAAAAAAACTATGAAGGGGTGATAAGGGATCGCTACTGATGCCAAAAATGCAATCAGTAAAATTTTTGTCTGTCTGTCTGTCTGTCTGTCTGTCTGTCTGTCTGTATATTCGTTATAGAAACAAAAACTACACGACGGATTTTAACGAAATTTGGCACAATTATTCTTCATACTCCTGAGCAGGTTATAGTATACTTTTTATTACGCTACGATCAATATGAACAGAGCAGTGAAGGGAAATATTGGGAAAACGGGAGAAGTTACTCCATTTTTTAAGCTTCCGTCGCGTGTGCAGCCTTAATGGTTAAAGCTACATAGAAATCATGTACAACACAAATGTTCTTAAATTTATTACCTATTCAATAAAAAAAGAATCATGTAAATCGGTGTATAAACACCAAAGTTATACATGAAATACGCTATAAGTCATCGCGCGTGAATACAGAATCATGCCATAAGGATTATTTTTGTGTATCAGTTGCCGCGTTCGACGCGCTTCGCGGTAATAATAATATACTAATATTATAAAGAGGAAAGGTTTGTAATTATGTATGTATGTATGGTTTTCACGCATAAACTACTGGACCGATTTCAAAAATTCTTTCACAATTAGAAAGCTTCACTGAGCAACATAGGCTAGGTTTTATCCAGGAAATCCCACGGGAACGGGAACTATGCGGGTTTTTCTTTGAAAACGCGGGCGAAGCCGCAGGCGGAAAGCTAGTTATTAATAATATTGCAAAATTAATTATTAAAAATATTATAATAACAGAAAAAACAATTACTGATGACAAATTATTATTAGTACACACATAATATATGTGTATAATGTATAGCTAATAGCACTGAAAAATAGTACTCACTTCGGGGCGCTGTAAAACCTTAGCTATTGACGTAATGAAAAAATGTTGTAAATAAAAGTTGTTACTCGAAAAACAATCTACAAAAATAGTCTGATATCATTTCTTCGTAAAATGATAAAAAAAAGTTTTATTGAAAAATATAAATAACTCTAATTAATGAACATTTTCGCTTATAACTTTTTTATTTATAGTTCTACAACAAAAACTTACTGGACCAAAGTTGTAGAGAATTAAATTTGCAACAAATAATGTTAACAATTTTTTTATCGGATAAATAGTTTAAGAGATATAGGTATCGTAAAAACCATTTCAACCGCTATTTTCAAGATGGCGGCCGTGGGACAAGGGTGGCGACCCCACAAACTTGGTGATAGCTTCACACTGACCCCCCCTACACATCAAAAAAATAAAATTGCGTCCTCTAAAAAACGCGACCCCAAATGTAACTTTTCAATGGACTATAAAACAATTTAACTTGAGGATTAACACGACAGCGGAATGTTTTTCACTTGTACTGTGCAAGAAATTTCGACTCGAATAATAACAGTGATGAACACGTCATTATGTATGATTAAAATAATTATGTTAAACCTTCTTAGTAGACTGGGACCACGCAATTTTCTCTATCCATTTTCGCAGCATTTTTCATTGATTTTCATATTATTTGTTGTAGCGTGATTGATTGATCTTCAAGGGGAACTTTTTCAATTCGTACATTGCAATTGTATTTCTTGTGATTAACGTAGAAACAAACAAACATTTGTAAGTATGTATAAGTACCTATTAAGTATAGATTCTCAAAGCCTGTGTGAACGTTGAACACGAT
Organism: Colias nastes; assembly: GCA_907164665.1. Taxonomy (NCBI): domain Eukaryota; kingdom Metazoa; phylum Arthropoda; class Insecta; order Lepidoptera; family Pieridae; genus Colias; species Colias nastes. The sequence continues at coordinate 21,870 of CAJQZM010035919.1, read as the reverse complement.
ATAAGTAGACATCCATCGAAGCGAACGCAAGCAAATTGGATGAGCATCACAAAATGTCAGCAATTAACGCGCGCTCGTTTGTGCTGACTCGATTATACGTGTTTGGTGATTCGATTGTGATGAAATTTTATGTTTATTTAAATGTTGTGAAGGTGGTGATGTTACTAGGTACCTTTTGTATAGAGAAGGTTCTGGAGAATGTATGGAAGGAGAGAAGAGGTTTTTATTGGTCGATGGTTTGTGAAGGAGAAATGTTATGAATGAGGAGAAATGTTATTTGTTTATTTCTGTTACAAAATGTTATTACTAATTAAGTTAATACGAAGAGCTACTACTGATCAGCATTTCTAATATTTTTCGAATAAGTTAAGCTATATTATAGCACTCAATCGAAGAGGAACCGGGGCGATCGACTTGTGTCATGACCTTCTACAAATCTAAATTATTTGTTTAAACAAATTGAATTTAAGAATATAATATAGCGAGAAGAATGCTTTTTCATTTGTCTTATGGAATCACGTACATTTTAATACGCAAGCTTTAAAGTTTTTCATATGTGATACGTTAGAAATATATGCAACATTCATACGTATTAAGAAATTACAGTAGTTAAAGTGTTGATTATATTAAAATAGTAAAAGTGTTTCTTATCAACGTAGGTATATTATATTGGACGCAGGCAACTGAACATGTAAACAAGTAATGTAAACAAACGATTAGCTGATATATCGTCCGATAGCAGACGGGATTAATGCCGCCTGTTTATATCTCTAGTCGATGTGTAAATATACTAGCTGTGTCTCGCGGTTCTACACGTATAAGCCCTATTGGTCTTAGCGTGATGATATATAGGCTATAGCCTTCCTCGATTAATGGGCTATCTAACAGTGAAATATTTTTTTAAATCGGTCCCATGGTTCCTGAGATTAGCGCGTTCATATAAAAATCTTCTTCTTTATATTGTTGTTTCTAAGTATATATTGAAGACGGGATCGATGTTTGTACATTGAAGGTGAACTAAAGTATTTATATAAATGTTATTAGTGTTATGTCGGTTCGTGTAACTTTGCCAGAGACATGATGATGATTGATTATACGAAAAGGGTACACTATACATACCTACTATGGATATAATTGAAGTAAAAATAAAAGTTTTGTTTTGAACAAATTCTAGTTTGTTTGAGTGTTAATCGAAATTTTGATTGAGCTCTCATAGTTTTGTATTGCAGCTGCATAAAAATATGACGCGAGTTTCATAAAAATGCACTATAGTAGAGCAGTTTCTGTTTGATCTCTATTACCTTTATAATGCTATATGAAACAGAGGTCTTATTATATTTGTCACGTTTAAAACGAAGTGAAGCAAGTATATAATAATATACAAGTGAGATGTATGATTATAACTATATTACTGGCTTTCGCTAAAACTTAAATTGTATATAAAACCTTCCTCGAGAATGGATAAGAAAAATCTCATCAAAATTAATTGCGTAGTTTTAAAGCTCTATTATACATAGGGACAGACATACAGCGACTTTGTATTATGTAGTGATTTGCAGTAGCAATATTGCGACCGCTAAGCATACGTGATATAATTACGTGCGGACTGGTAAGATAAATATTTCTGTAATAATATATGAACGGATATAGATTTGTACCTACATGATATTAGAGAATTACACAAAGGAACATGTTGTTAGGAAAATGTAATGTATGCTTCATTTATAAGACATTTTGTATGACAAAATCAACATACGATCGTATTCTGAGATCCAATACCTACTCTTGGTTGTATAAAGTAAAGACAATGAATTCGAATCAGTACGTACATATCTTCAAAATATGTATGATAGCAATAACGTGGGGGCGCCCTCTTTAAGAATATTTAGAGGAACGATTCAAGAAAATGTAAGCTTTTGCAATTTCATCTTTTAAACTTTAATAATATTATCGATATGCTTTCCTAAAGGCAAGCTTCCACACGGAGTTTGGTGAACAATATTTGAATGGAAATAGCTCGTAACTTAAGAGCAACGAGATCTAAACACTGGGGCGTGGCATTCAATGTTTGGTACGGAATTCGGGCGTGTGCCGCACGGACCTTCCGCGCGCCTGCAGCGTCAGTCGCGTACTGAGGCGTTGGCGTGTTGCACGCGCGTTCTATACTCGCGATTTCAAATTTCGAACACGTGCTTCTGAAAAAAAGTGTTGTGAGTGCAGACTGTGGAATCCGTTCGAACTGAGTTCGATCTGTTTATTTTTTTTTATGACAGTGAAGTGTAGTGTCCTTCCGGCCAGTCTTTCATGAAGACCGACTCGAGAGTTTCAATATACGAGTGTTAAAAAAATATAGTTTGTGGTTTGTATTACATTTGTATCGTTGCGATCCTGTCGGACCGGTTCGTGCGGTTGTTATTTATTCGTACACGGATTAACGCGTAATGAAATTATTTATCATTGATTTTAAAATCGAATGTTACTAGCGTGCGATGCGTTTCGTTTCATTGAGTTTCATTTATTGACGAAAAGGTCTACCTTATTTGGTATTTGCTCACTGTATCTTATCAACGACGTAATGTCTGTATTATCTCTGGTTTATGTGTACACAAATATTTGTCTATGGCATGTCCTGATAAGAGCTATAAATGGTAATATTTTGATCTTGAATCAATATGATTTGTTGTATTTTTTAAGGTTATTTTCCGGGATATGTATGAAAACACGATTAAATGGGAATTTTCATATTTATTTATCGGTATGCTACTTTAACTGCTTTAAATAACTGCGCCTATTATATAAAAATGTTAGCATTAAATTTTACATCGAAAATTTTCTTTCGTCTCGCTGAATCAACGAATCTTTATATTTATTTTATAGTTGAACTTTTTATAAGTTTAATTAAAAATTCATTTTGCAGGGAAATCGTTGCGAATTATAAAGCTCTTTCATAAACCGTTCAAGGCATTTCCCATTTAGATAACTTTAAATTATTCTCAATTAAGTTGATTAATAACAAGCTTTACGAGAAGCACGTGGAAATTATTAAGTAAACGTTTAGTCATTAATTACTTGTGTACTTAGACTTACTTAACTGTACTAATTGGTTATATGCACATACATACATACACACAAACTTACATGCATACGTATATGCATGTGTGCATGTGGGTACCTCGGCCCAGTTGGAAATTGAATTAGTATGTTTTGCATTGAAAGTAGATCGATTATGATTTAGATAGAGGTAGTGATAATTTTATAATTATAGACTGGATTATCTAGTCTAGATATTGGTTTAATGAGGGAACGTGATCAGTGGGTAGGATTGATATACCTACCTAGAAATTTTCTAAGAAGAAATGCTTTTTCTCTAATGAATTAAAAAAAAAACCTTTCAAGTCTATTTTTCAATTCAATGTGACTTCAGTTACTGCTTTTTTCTATTTATTATTTTACTGTTACATACGTACGCTTTTTAATTTTTGTAGTAATATTGCTGTTTAGCCTGAGACATCAATAATAGTTTTATATACAACGGAAATCGAATGGTCTGAACTGTAATGCAGAAATTAGTTGAGTAACTAAAGCGCTAAATATTCAAAAGGACATTATGCACAAATTTTGTGGAACGCTGTGCAAATGGGTTTTCCTTCCCGTATTCCTAATAGGCAATAATTTGTAAACTTTGTTGTGTGAAGTTTGGGAATAATTAACACTAACTTGTGCTCGTGGCGTCGTCTGTAAAATAAGTATCTACATATGTATAATAATAAATGATCATAAGTATGTGTCATGTGTATCTAAATACATTAATTAAAGATGCGCAAGGCTTGTAAGGAAAAAAAAAACACGCATGATAAGTGCTTATTTTAATTGGAATAATAGTATGTGCGCAATCAATGCAATAGGCTATGTTTTATCGTTAAGTAAAAAGAAAAATGTGAGCTTAATATAGACTAGCAGGTACGTATACAACAACGTCGTGGAACAAATAAGATTTGTTTTCGGCGCGGCGGTCGTAATAAGATTTCCTTTTGAAGGTGGGTTATATTTAATACTAGCGACCCGCCCCGGCTTCGCACGGGTGCAATGGTGGCCGGCCGGTACCGCCGCAAACGCTACGTCCCGCAATTTTAAAATCTGTAATATCTTCGAAAATATTCCCTTAAATCATACGGTGTAAAGGGCCATATAGAACTATATTAAATGAACAATGTATTCAAGGTATTTAATTGGTTAAGGATTAATGCTGTATTGGTTAAAATCGCTTCGAAAATTAGCCATTATTTGTCGTAAAAAGTAAATGACAAAAAAAAGTTATTGTGGGTTATCCATAAGAGATAGACATATACCATCACGGACTTTTCTATAGACCTTTTCAATGTGTACAATACTTAACTGTACATTATTTTGATAAAACTCGTAGGGTTCAGCCTGCGTTTGCAATGTAAGCGGAAAAAATGTAATTATTTACGACATCACATTAGAAACCTCAAAAATAACAGTACTTCTCCACTATTTAATGGATGTTATTATACATATAAACCTTCCTCTTGAAGCACTCTATCTATTAAAAAAAACCGCATCAAAATCCGTTGCGTAGTTTCAAAGATTTAAGCGTACAAAGGGACATAGGGATATAGGCACAGAGAAAGCGACTTTGTTTTATACTATGTAGTGATATTGCGAAGGGAAAACGTTTTATACAATAAACAGTTATCTCTATCTCGATTATTCTAGAGCAAATGTTGTGGTTTAAAGTTAGAGAGAAAGAATCGGACAAAACTCGAACAAGTCAATAGAAAAGAATTGTGTAGTTGAGAAACGTTTGTAGTTGGAGGGATTTATTTTGTTTCGCTTTGAACAAAGCTAAGGTACAAAAGCTCACGTGTACTAGTTTGAAATTTATAGAGAAATGTTTATTTTGAGAGAACTTAGAGGGGCTTTTATAGTTTTATCTGCGAATTATTGCCACAAAGGCGTGATTGTTTTGCTGAAATTAGACTTCAGAATTAGGGTAATATTATATTCTTGTATAAACATGTTGTAATGAAAAAAAAAACGGTGCAAGGAATTTTGGATTTTATCAATGACTAGCTGCGCTTCGCGGTTTCACCCGCATCCGGTTGGCTCCGCTCCTGTTGGTCTAAGCATGATGATATTATAGCCTATAAGCCTTCCTCGATAAATGGGCTATCTAACACCGAAATAATTTTTCAAATCGGACCAGTAGTTACTGAGATTAGCGCGTTCAAACAAACACAAACTCAAACTCAAACTCAAACATTTATTTATTCAATTAGACTACTTTTAGTAGCACTTTCGAATCGTCATTACATTTAAAGTATTTTTAACATTTACCACCGATTCGGAAAGCAGTATCTATGGAGAAGAACCGGCAAGAAACTCCATAGTTGCTCTTTTAAAATCATTTCAATATTACATAATCTGTAACTTAAATCTAACTACATAATATTAAATCATAATATGCCAAAGAACTGTCCTGTGGTTCTTACGCGACAACCCTCCATGAATTTTCATCTTCCATATATTCCTTAATGCTTATAATAGGCTCTCTGAACTAATATATTTTTTACATATGTTTTAAATTTAGCACTACCAAACTCTTTAATATTATGAGGAATTCTATTGTAAAAGCGTATACCTTGACCCATAAATGAATTTTTAACTTTAGCTAATCGGAAAAATGGCATTTCAATTCTATTTCTGTTCCTTGTGCCATAACAGTGTCTATCTCCTACTCTTGTGTGTAAGTCGGCGTTTTTGTGTACATGCAAAATATTATTAAATATATACTGTGATGGTACAGTAAGGATACCAGTATTCTTAAAGAGATCTCTTAGTGAGTCCCGAGCACGTAAATTATATATAGAGCGAATGGCTCTTTTCTGTAAGATAAATATAGTTTCTATATCTGCTGCCCTGCCCCATAGTAGAATTCCATAGGACATAATACTATGAAAGTAGCTGAAATAAACCAATCTAGCTGTATCTTCATCGGTGAGATGCCTTACCTTTCGGACTGCATATGCTGCTGAACTGAGCTTACCTGCAGCGGTGTTGACATGGGCTCCCCACTGTAGTTTCTCGTCCAATGTTAACCCAAGAAATACAGTCGATTCTGCAGGTTGTAATACCTCCCCGTTCAAGGTAATATTTCTGCTCAACTTTTTAACGTTAGGTAGTAAAAATTCAACACAAGTTGTTTTTTTGGCATTTAATAATAAATTATTAGCAGTAAACCAGTCGGATATGTGTAAAAGAGTACTGTTCACTTCGTCAACATTTGGGTCATGCCTATCCACATTGAATATTAATGAGGTATCATCCGCAAACAGAACTATTTCACACCTATCCTGTAAATAATAAGGTAGATCATTGATATATACCAAGAACAAGAAGGGTCCTAAAATAGATCCTTGTGGAACACCAATGTTAATTGACGCACCACTAGAACGTTCTCCATTAACAACTACAGTTTGTATCCTATCATGCAGGTATGAGGCTATAAGGTTCTGAGCTTGTCCTTTAATCCCATAGTGATTAAGTTTACGCAATAAAGTACAATGTTCAACGCAGTCAAATGCCTTGGAGAGGTCACAAAATATCCCCAAAGCATTTTTTGAGTTTTCCCATGCCTTATATATATGTGTCGCAATAAAGTACAATGTTCAACGCAGTCAAATGCCTTGGAGAGGTCACAAAATATCCCCAAAGCATTTTTTGAGTTTTCCCATGCCTTATATATATGTGTTAGTAGTGCAACTCCAGCATCTGTGGTTGAGCGCCCCTTTGTGAAACCAAACTGTTTGGTGTGCAGCAAATTATTAGAAGCAAAGTGACTAGTCAATTGGTTTAATATTAACTTTTCGAAAACTTTACTTAATGTTGGTAAAATCGAGATAGGTCTATAGTTGTTACAGTCTTCTTGATCGCCTTTCTTAAATAGAGGTATAACTTTACTAAGCTTTAGTAAATTAGGAAATGTACCATAGTCACAACACTTATTAAATATGAAAGCTAAATTGTTTGCAATATTTTCTATTATATTATTAACTAAATTTACGGACATTCCCCAAAGATCACAAGTATTTTTTAAATTAAGTGTCTTAAATGCTGTAACAATATCATTAGCAGTTACGTGACGCAATTCAAATAATGTACTGCACCCCGCAACATGGTCCCTCAAAAAGGTCTCTGCAAGTACTGAAGACGAATTTAAATTATTAGTAATGCTAGCAGGGACGTCTATTCAGCTTTATAAAATTAAATAATATTAATATATCAATGATTTCTTATTATCAGTTTTTTATAATAGTTCGAAATGTGTTCACAATTATTGTATTGGCGATAAATGTGAAATACATTTAAAAAATAAATTATTTAATAACTGTACACCAGGCCGGAATACCAGGAACACATGAATGTATAAGGATCGCATACATATCTTGATCAATATTTATCATGATGATCGGCGTCTAATTCTGTATGTGCTATACGGTCGTATGCCGTACATGGAGGACGCATTAGGTATGCTAAGCGGCACCTCCTAATGCCCGTGGCGGCCATTTTGAATTACAATTGAGGATTTTAGTGACTGCGTTTGTGTTAGCGTTTAGTGTGAATATGATTGATATTTTCGATTAATCTATTATAGGGTAATCAATTGGTAATTAATTTGCAAGGTTTTGCGTTTGCTATAGGTATATTTTGAATGATGTGGTTTCTGCTATGTATGATATACTAGCTGTGCCCTGCGGTATAAAACGCAGTGCTCCACTCCTGTTGATCTTATCGTGATTATATATAGCCTTATAGCCTTCCTCGATAAATGGGCTATCTAACACCAAAAGAATTTTTCAAATCGGACCAGTAGTTCCCGAGATTAGCGCGTTCAAACAAACAAACTTTTCAGCTTTATAATATTATTAGTATAGATTTCATAGTAGATACAATTCGGTCGAATGTTATAATGTAGTTTTTTAGCAATTGAGTCTTTATAAGTTTATAGTGACAAGGTCGAATTTACAGAATATCCTAGAAATAATGGATTCAAGTCAAATAAGTTTAAGCGTGCATTGTCAAGGCAAGGTAATTGATAACATGTTTAAATTAAATATTCCGACACAAGAGAAACATAATGATTGATGATATACAAACATAAACGTTATGTTTGTCCAATATAAGTGAACATATTTCCTCTGGAATAATATTATAAATGGCGCGAATAAAGACGTCGGTATGTTGAGTTTAAAACATTTTTAGTCAGTACAAAAAACTAATCATTTTGGATACGAATACGCGCGCCTATATTCGATCTTTGCTGAGACAATAAGCTAGATTTTCTTTTTGACTTCGTTCGAACTGGAAACTCACATTGAATCCGTTTCATTTGTAAAGAAAATCTGGAGAAAATTACGTAATATAGTTTTAATCAGAAAGTCTGTGAGATAATTGAATCGAGGGGTAGGGAAGAGGTCATTTTGTAGCGAACTCGAGAGGCTAAATGAAAAGCTTCACATGTCAGAATACAAAGTGTCAAGTGTCAACTTTGTATGGTTATAACTTTGTCGTTTTTGACAGTATGGTTTATAAAACGCTTTTACGCTTCATCTGTATGTTTGTATGTAATCGACTCCTTTATACTCGATTTTGAACCACATTAAACAGACATGTGTAATTCAATCTTTGTACACTTATTAAGGATCGGTGACTATACAATAATTTCACAATTTTAAACGTGTTTTTTATTTTTTTTATACAATATGAATTATTAATAAAGCTTTTATAATTATTTACAACTTCGTGGGATAAAAATTAAAAAGGTAGTGACGATTAAACTAGTTAGTTACTATGTGCGGGGGTTATTGACCTTCATTTTTTTGATGATAAGTAATAAACATTTGCATAATGTGTGAACAAAAGATTATATGTATTATGTTTATTTGTTACGTGAGGTAAATATTACTATAATTAAGAATATGGGATTTAGGTAAATGAAAATGTTAGATACATATTTTTCTTCTTACTGGTAAGGGTAACTATACGTTATCTATACTTAATAATATATTATAGGAGAAGAGAAAGAAGAGTTTGATTGAACACGCTAATCTTAGAAACTACTGGTCCGATTTAAGAAATTCTTTCGGTGTTAGATAGCCCATTTATCGATAAAGGCTATATATAGGCTATATATCATCATGCTAAGAGCAACAGCAGCGGAGCTCTGCAGGTAATAACGCGGGGAACAACATGTTCAAAACTTGTAATTCATAAGGGATAATGTACCTGTGTATAAAACTAACGTAATACTTGTTTTAAAGTAAATATTTATAAGCTACGATACATATTATACAGTAGAGTTAAAAACACATAAACAAACAAGCCAATACACTACGATATCTCATATTCTAATACGTTATTCAATACGGTCCTATAAACGTGCTATCGCGTATTAATTATCGAATTACGTAGTTAATAATTTAATATTGTTGTAATTAATGGTTGGCGCTAGAAGCACCTATATAGGTGTATATATTATACAGCTTAGGTTCATGTGTAGTGAGGTAATTGAATGCTTAACGTAGGTGTTCGGTGGTGTTAGGTGTTTTACACACTACGCTTGCTGGGAATATTAATGGGCAGGTAATATTATGTGGAATGTGTGTAAAAGCCTTATGAAGGTCGTTAAAGTCGTGTATGGCACGCGTGAATTTTGAAAATTTGTAGGTGGGTTGTGAATCGTTCATTTAATAGTAGATGATAGTAACATACAGCTGTAGTTTTAGTTATGATGGTAGATAGGTTTTAGGGGAGCCAGGATGTATAGGCCTTTAACATTCGCTTTTAAGTAATAGATATGGTTTAAAGATTTTGATGTGTAAGTATAATATGCTGTTGCTCGCTTCGCTGTCTTTAATTTAATCAGACTAATGAATTTCGATGAAATCGTAAGAAAATACACACCTAATATGTACCTATATTATTTTCACAAATATCATAAATAATTTGACACAATTACAGTTTCTCGTTCCTAATATTACGTTGATTACTAATTATACGTTCGTCTGCAATCAACCTAACGCAAATAATAATAGGTACATTGAGGTCGTTAGATTTAATTGCGTCCTACGAGCGCTTACGTCACAGCATTGAGATTCAGCACCCATACATATTTTGTACTTGTCGTTTGTAATATTATACGCTATGTTTACATGCAGCTTTGGTTTTGTTTTTATTTTGTTCTGATGGGCAGATCGCGTTGGCTTCTTGTTTGAATTATTCAACATAATCCATACATAATATTATAAATGCGAAAGTAACTCTGTCTGTCTGTCTGTTACTCAATCACGCCTTAACTACTGAACCAATTTGCATGAAATTTGGTATAGAGATATTTTGATACCCGAGAAAGGACATAGGCTACTTTTTACCCCGGGAAATAGGATAGGTTTTATCCCGGAAATCCCACGGGAACGGGAACTATGTGGGTTTTTCTTTGACTGCGCGGGCGAAGCTGCGGGTGGAAAGCTAGTAGGTATGGTTATAAGTTATAATGTTGTTATGAATTAAACCGGTTCGTATGGGAATATTCTGTTAATTTTATGTTTTCTTCTTATGAGATCATGACATTTATTATTTTTAATGTAAATTTTGTTCAGGTTTAATTAAATCAACAATTATTCGTTAAATTAGCAATTTACGGAGGAATGATATTGATATTTGATACCCACACTGATTCTATTGAATTGTTTTAACAATAATTACTTATCTCTTTGTTAGGAACTGACGAGATTATATAATAGAGCCTCTACAACATATTCCTAAACGGTTCCAACCATTTATTGAAACCTTGATACTAGTTAACGTTGCATGTTTTAAAAGTTTATTCGGCACAATAACTGCGCTTTTTCGATTAAAGCGGGCACGAAATTTTAAAAGGTCGCTTTTATATCTCAAGGCCTATGGCGTTCTGATAGCATGCGGTTTTCAACGGGTGCCCTGGAGCGGTTAGTTCGCGAAATGGGTCGGTACTAGGTTGGCAAGTGTGTAGGTTTTGTATGATGATGGAGTGTAATGTATGTGTGTTGGTTGGTAGTAGGTATGCTTGGAAGACATTGGAAAAAGGAAATGGAAATATATAGTATTTTAAGGAAGATGTACCTGCCTACCTACGTATATGTACAAGTTGTTAGTTTTGCTCATCATTTGGATCCTGTATTATTCGTTATTAGTTGGTTGTTCTGAAAGAAGCTTTACTAAGCGTAAACTTCAGTTTAGGTAACATAATAGGTACACATTAATAAATATATTGCACGCCTCATAATTTTACTTTGTACGCAGTAAGTACGTTAGTAGGACGATGTTATGATAGTTTTAAGTTTTTTTTACTTGATGTAAGATAAGGTTTTATCCCTTTGTTGTTTTTTTACTTCGTAAATTAATGTATGTTTAAAAACATACATAAATTTATGAAGTATTTGTTGAATAACATGATCGCTCGGAGCGATTCTTAAAATAACGTAGTAGGTAATAAATTAAATTTACTTTTTATGCAGACAAAAAACAGTGTGTTAATGTTTAACTTCCTTGGTATATTAAAAAACAATGGTCTTGCTCATTCACTCAGTCATGCAAAACTATTGAATTGACCTTGTTTTAAATAAAAGGGATATATAGTTTAAATGTTAGGTATAATATACCTAACATTTAAACTGACAGAAATATATAGACAGAACCGCATTTGAGCTATATACCGTATATAGCTCAAATGCGGTTCTGTCTGAGTATTAGAAAAATGGGAAAAAATTAATACATATACGTTGAAGGTGTTTTTCTTAGTTTATTTTACAGTAAAAACAAAGTTGTGATTATTATCAAATTCACATTTATGAGTGCTTTTATTTTATTAAATCTCACTGTTTTTTTTTCTGGAATTTGAATTGAGTAGAGTTAAAATAGAAATACATTCGATTTCGATGTCGCGTGTCACAGCCACTATAGAAATGCAGCCATAAAGACACATGACCCACATTCGCCGTGCCCAGCAGCAGATGAATATTAAACTGGTTCTATTAACTCAATTATGCCATTCATTCCGTCGTCGCGTCGTGTCGATAGTTGCTGCATTGTGTACGGAAGTTTCCGCGTTCACGACTAGCCGCGTGTGTTGTAGGTGTGTGGGGAATGTGTATTTTTATAGGGTTACTAGTTGTTTAAATGAGAAACATTTCTTAGAGCAACGTAATACGCCTTCAAAGGTACAGCTGTATACCATACCAATACCATTTGGCGTTGAATTTGTAGTTTCTATTACGTTGCACGATGAGATTGCGCGGAAAATAACATGTTGATATTACGATCAGACAACAATTTGGATAAAAGCTTAGTTTGTAAAGTTTTGTTTAGAAATATATAAATAAATAATAATAATAGTGGATCTGTTGAGTTTAGTCTTGCAATGAAAGTCAACAACGGTTATGACAATTAATTAACCAATGAATTCTGAATGTCATTCAATTAAGTTTTGATTGAATAACATAGCGTAGTTTTATAATTTTGTTGATTATTCAACAATACTAATACGATTAATTAACAGATTTAATTGGTGGTCTGTCTGTTAATGGAATTTAGTGTGTTGTGGGAAGTTGTAATTAAGTACATGGTTTTGTAGCGTGGTATTATCATATTCGAGCTTTATATTTATTGCATGTATATTGTATATTGCAAGTGAATTTAGCATGGAGAGTTTGGATTCAATGTACATAATGCCGTTTTCTTTGCATTTCAAACACTTTTTTATTTATTTTATTTCTATTTTATTCTTTATATCTTAATTCAGACAATATTTCGGCTAAAACTACATATGTTTATAATACTTCATTTATTTTCCATTTACATATTTTAGGATATTTTATACATTTCAAAATTAATATAAAATTTAAAGCTTATAATACGTTCAAAACTTTAGTCGTTCTCAACGTTTAATTAACATTAATTTCAATTCTCCCTGCAGACACATTAAAACAATACAGACGGTTCGTATTACACTAGAATCGACACATTAGCCGTAACACGAGCTAGCACGTGTCGGTATCTCGTTATGTTCTTGTTTTACGCTGACACACAGAAGTTATTATTGTGAATGTTCAATGGAGTTGTAAAGACACTATTATAATATTGTCGGTCGGTAATAAAATTCATATAGTGAAGTTAATGTATAGCAACTGTGCTGAGTCGTTGGTTTGTAGGAAATTTTAAACGATATGAATGTTTACATTATAAATTATAATGTGGGTTTTCCACTAGGTATACGATTTATTTTGATATTTAGCTTTTTTATAGAGCTAAATTAGGGATGTGTGTCAAGCTAAATAAATCAAAATTAAAAACAAAGCGCCCCTTACAAGGCCAATGGATTTTTTTGGAATTGATTTGATATACCGAGCTTATACAATAGAAGTACCGTTGACAAAAATTACCTACTCTAGTAATTTAAGAAAGAACGATTTTAAAATCTTATCTCCAAATAAATCTTGCCTGCATAGGGAATAAGGAAAAAAATACGCAGGGAAGGCATTGGAGGTATATACCTTTTAATTTACTAATTTAAGATACCACATATTTAACAACAAAATGCCTGGACTGTAAATAGCCTCGTCTAAGTTGAACTAATTACGCAGTATTTCTACAAAATAAATATACCATAACGACCTTTAGCGTCCCAGCTAAAAATACCGTCTGTAAGCATTCACTAATCGCCTCGTAAAAAATCTGCTAAAAGCGTTTTTCCTACTTTTAAGTTTTGTGAGTCATAGCGAATACGTAATATTTAAAGACTAGCTGCTCCGCGCGGTTTCACCCCCGTGGCTCCACTCCTGTTAGTCGTAGCGTGATGATATATAGCCTATAGCCTTCCTCGATAAATGAGCTATCTAACACTGAAAGAATTTTTCAAAATTTTTCAAATCGGACCAGTAGTTACTGAGATTAGCGCGTTAAAACAAACAAACAAACTCTTCAGCTTTATAATATTAGTATAGATGTTTTAGCTTTATAATTGTTTATTTGTATGCATATTTAATACCTATGTTGTTATATTTTTTCATAAAAATTTTCGCCTATGTACATAAGTATGTCAACCTAATGGCTTGAATCAAATTATTATATTTAGTATAGGTATACACACAACAATGGGTCTAATCCTAGAAAATCGTATAAGGTACTTGAGTAAAGAAGGGTATAAAACTCGAGATGTTTATTCGTTTTCTTCTAGAATGGTCAGGAGCTTTAAATATCAAAGGAAAAAGTCCTGAAGAACTTTTATGATTTAGTCCTCGAGTGCTCTAAAAGGTCTAGACTCTACTTATTTCTTTATTACCACTTGAGTTCATCTTAACTACTTCTTACCTCTAATAAAATACCGATTAGAAATGATAAAGGAAATCTCTGTATTATCCTTCCTATTAATATTATAAAGGCGAAAGTTTGTATGGATGTTTGTTACTCTTTCACGTAAAAACTACTGAACCGATTACAATGAAATTTAGCACACATATAGAAGGTAACTTGGATTAACACATAGGGTAGGTTTTATCCCGGAAATCCCACGGGAACGGGAACTATGCGGGTTTTCCTTTGAAAACGCGGGCGAAGCCGCGGGCGGAAATCTAGTATTTATTATAAAGAATTAAATAAAAAGCCGATAATGCTTATTACTTTTAGGAATATTCAAAGCAAATGGTTTCCGATGGAAGTTTCTAAAAAATAAGTACAAATTATAAGTCGAGCTGTAAACAGCTTTACCGTAAAAAATGATATAAAGTGTTAAAGCTTTTCCTTTTAAAGAAGATTCCCAAAGAAATGATCAAGTTTTTCAAAGCTTATAATTAAAATAAGGTCTTTGTCACACAGGACCAACGCGGAGCCGTTAATTAAAAAGTTGTTTTCCTAAACTCTTTGTTGCGTCCATTTTGCTTATTAACTGGTCGATGACGCTCCTCCGGGGTGAAGTTGAACAGACAGAATATAAATAGAATATGTAATTTGTAATTAGAAGGAATATTATTACTCTGTCGAGAGTCGAGACGTTCGACGGTGAAATGTCCTTGCAAGTATGGAAATGTGCTCAATGTAGTCGAATACAATGATCTGATGTCGTATTTGAATATGAATGTTAGTTATACATTTTCTACATTCATTCGTTGCCCAATATGAGAATCAGAAAACTTAATCAGAAAAAATTTGCGACGCTCGAGAAGCTTTTTGTGAACGACATGGTCCTTCGAGACCGTTTATGTTATATAATTTAACTTTAGCAATATAAAAGCGCTTACAATATTGTACTACGTGGTCGGTAGGTAGCGACGCCCGTGAAGCTATTTTACAATTTAAAAACTGCATAAACCAGTAAGTATTTCATCGTTACACAAAATACGGGCGTAATGTTCGGCCATTGTTCGCGGAGCGCATTCAACGGGGACTGAAATGTTTTGCGGGCGAGTTGCGGAGATTTTTAAGTTAAACAAAATAAAACTGAAACGGGATTTAAATGAGTCGCAACTACTGCGCAAACAGACATTGCAGTTTTGTACATGTTTATACATAAATGAGTTTGTTTGGTTTGTAGTTCGCGTAATTTGTAGATGTAGTTGTAATGAAATTGGGATGGATTTCGTGGAATGCTTTTTATAAAGCTCGTTTATTACGTTAAAGCTATTAAACTTGTGAATACTAAGTAAAGATTAGATCATAGATGTGTGCTACTGCATCTATGATAATTTTGGAAAAAGTTAACCAAATTCTTGCTTGAGCCTTGCCATTTAATATTTATCGTAATTATAAACTTGTCCATTGTCGTATCGTCATTCGTCACAAACAACCTATCATGATAATTACACAATTTCGGAAATATTTTTATAGGAGTAGGTAATAACTTTTAAAGTACAGGTACACAACGTGTTTTATAAAATTTATAGAACCTACCCTGGAAATAGAAAAGCTTACGCCCGTTCGCCTATTTATCTACAATAGCCAATGATATGGATAAATAGATATTCTCAACGAGTCCCCACGAGACGCATCCGTAGCCTTTGTTATTTTATCGTGCCTGGACGATACTATTTTACCCCTACAGCCTACAGCCATTGCCAGAAAATGTATTTGGTGTAAGCAATAAATTGTACAAGTGTAAGTTCGATCTGTTTTGGGAACAAGGAATTCTTGGGTTTTTTTTATTTTTCGTTACAAGGAATAATGTATAATGTATGCCGATGGTTGATTGAATTGTCAATTACATTCTGTAAGCTAATTAAATTGAATGTATTTCGCCTCTTATAAAAGTAGGGAGAAAGGTGTAAGCTATATAGGTTATATTTAGAAAAGGTAAAACAAGGAACAATGTATCCACTTAGTTAACAATTATTATTATTATAATATAAGCAAAACACGAGATATTTACGATACGAAAAGTTTATTTCTAGATGTGATTTCTCATTCCTTTAGCTTCGGGCAAAGGTAGAAATTTAGATCAACGTTGTATACCTTAATTGGTTTATGGAGCAAGATCTCATCTGTCAAATTAGTAAGTTCTAGACGTCGGTTAACTTTGCCATTTCGAACTTAACGTTTGTCGACTCTGTTCTTTGCGTTGCGAAGTTCGTCTCAGTTAAGGTGCGCTTACATTGACCGATCTGGAGCAATTTGTGGAGCAACATGGAGAAATTTCAGTAAATTGCGGTAACTATTTCGGCGATATTGCTTCTAATTAAGAATCTAATCTTCTTATCTGCTAATTCAAGACCAATGTCGTTAAAAGCGAGCGAATACTCAATTGCTCGTGTATGATAGTATTGCCTAGTTGACGAAGTTGCGCCGTATCGCTCCATATTGTATTGCGCTACGTTGATACTTGTTGCCGTTGCCGTAAATTGCATGATGTAGTCGTGACGTCATAGTGGACGAATATTGGAATTGAGCAGTATTAGTTGGCGTATAAGCGCACCATTAATAATATCATGTCTGATCTGAAAGGTTATTATTGGTTTAAACTTTAGGGTTGAACGGGGTTTCTGGGAATGTTCTAATTGAATGAATACAGCTTTGAAGTTGGTAATGAGGTTTGTTTGAGCGGTGACAGTCTGGTTGACCTAATGAATGGGTATTGTTTTTGTGTGTAGAAGTTACCAGTATATTAAAACTAATGATAATAAAATATTTTAAGCTGAGTGACGAAATGACGAGATGACTTATTTATCTATATCCTGAAATCGATTTCATGATACCTCAATGATTCTGAACGCTATAAGAAATATGTTGAATCAACGATATGTTATGTACTGTCTTTATACAACGAATAATTTTCTATTTTAGCAAACAGATGCATAATATTTTAATCTACATTTCATAGACACATAGAACTCTTTACAATGGAAAAAGCTTTAGATATATTATACCAAAAAAACAGTTAAATGCACACGTTTAATATTAACCTGTACGATTTTCAAACGATTAAAATGTTTGCAAACGTTGCGTTACGAAATATTCCACTGACAATTAATGAATAAATATCCTTATCTCTGTAATGCGTATAATTTGTATAGCTACGCGCGCTTGCAATAAATATCACGAGGTGAACATTTGTTCAGCTTCTAAATTGGACGTTGTAGGTACGTTTCTTGTGAAAAGCCTTCATAATTCGGAGGATTTAGGGTCATATTATTTTTTTTTTAGACGTTACTAAACTGCGTAAGTTGACAGGAATATAACTGAATTTTAAAGTTGTCATACGGTATGCTTTTTATGGAATGTGTTGTTTATTTTATGTGAAGATGGGAAATATTGGAGATCTTAATTTACAATAATTGTTTCTTTATATACCTAACTGTAATCGTATAAGTAGGAGAATCTTTCCTTTAACCCCAAAATATTTTGAATGCGTAAGATGATTGTCCATTTTGGTATTTTTATCTCCTATTTAGTATTTAATCACCACTAAAAGCTTTCGCTTTTCAAAAAGACGTTTTTACAATGTTTATTATCATTATTTCATCACGAAAGCTACATTTTGAAATCGCTAATGCCACGTTTATCTTTTTATAGCGTAATCTGATTATACGCAATTTTGCACGATCTGTTGATGTGTAAGTTCAAAGAATTAGCTTGTCAACACGTTATACGTTACGTTTATTTATCATTTTCTTTTTTACCTGTGTGTTATCTATGCTAATGGTATAAAGTGAAAGAATTTGTTTTTATAGATTGCTTGTTTGAATATCCTCAGCAAACGAACTACTAAAACAAGTAGAAATAATCTGTCTCGTAAAATTCTATTCATTCATTCGTTAATAATGTTGCAAATATGGTAAAAATATTCCTTATGAGAGCGGACGAAGTTGCGTCGATCAGCTAGTGTAACAATAAAACTTACATTTATATGTACTTGTAAGTGTAAGTCCGATCGTCTTGTTACTACAACAATGATATGAAAATCTTCGTTTTTTGTTCGGTTCTCATTCCACAAGGTCACAAACCAGTTTCCATGGTATTTGAACCGACCTCACCACTTTTTATTTTATCGTAGCTATAAATTAACATAATATGAAAAAAAATTTGGAAAATCCAAAAGTGCACGCCTCATAATCTCATCCTTTACAATAAAATTGATTATTTATAAAGGTGTATATAATATAAGTATGTAGATACACTTGTTCTCATGTGCCAATGCTCGCAATCCAAAGCATCTCACAGTTGACTTGGTTCACCCCTATTGTATTTTATGTATTTTTTTTTTATGTATATGGTGTAAATAAAGAATATATATAGATATACTAAAATTATGGAGAACAGTCGATATTTTTTTTTTTTTTTGTTTATTTAATAACAATTAAACCACATCGAATCAGACCCTGAAAAATGAAAGGGTTCTATTCCTGAGCATACTCAAGCGTAAGAGAAAAAAAAAGACTCGATTAGTAAAGTATTTCGGTCGCTATCGTGTTAACAAGAAAATCCTCCGCACATACAGACACACGGACGTCCAAGACAGAACTTTTTTAAACTGTTTTTTAACTAGTTTAAATAACAAAAATGACATCAAAAATATCATGAATGTTAAAAATAGTGTTTTTTCTTAATATGTGTGTGTATGTATTATCTTACAAGTGCAATGTATGATACATAAAGACATTTTAAGTTTGAAAAATCAGATGTTTTGCGCGAAGTGACAGTAGTACCCACCTCAACGCTTCGCTTATGAGGCGTGCAATAGGTAGGTGTACACGTGAGCTTTTTTTAAGATAAAGCGTGTTTCTATCGTTTATAGAATACCTATAGAAGTTAGTTTTGATTGAGGAAAGTTTAAGTATTAGGTTTATTTTATTAAGGGCTGATTTTTCAATCCTTGGTTAAAACTTATTCATCGAATAACGTATTAAACTACCATTTCAAAAATGTATTCTAATTGTCCGTATATGACAGTTTACATGTGACATTTTAAAATGTTCGTGTAATACTTTATTGGACGGATAAATTTTAACCAAAGATTGAAAAATCGGCCCTAAGTCACAGTTTGTCAATGTTTCCTCAATTTTTAATTAGATATCATACAAATTTGTGCCTTAATATTTGGAATTTCCAATCGTATTTTTTCAGTTTGTTTCTTGTTATCAATAGAGAAAATGAGGACACACCGTCGCGTCCTATCTAAATTTTGAATTCATTAGAAATTGGTGAATGATGATCATAGAACAATATTTTGACCGCGCGCTGTCCAAACATTTCTCATGTACAATCTAATCTAAGTATCGTTAGCTTAATGACCATATAACAGGGTCCAGTTTGTAACTATTTAATAAATATTTTACCTCCCCAAATTCTAAACATTGTTAGCGTCCGCGTCGTTCTTGTGTCCAACGCGAACGGTGACCTATGTCAACTTGTCGTGTTTTTCGACGAGGGTACGAATGTGGGTATTTGCTATTTTCGTCTGATATTGTGTCCAAAAAACTGACAGTTATGATATCCGTCGATGTTGTATGAAATGGTTTGATATCAGACGTGGGGTGACATGATGTGATTGAATGCGTGATATCGCGAAGTTTGGATGTTGGATTTGTTGGACTAATTATTATGTTATGAAGAATGGTTGTTTGGTGTAATGTGGTTGGTTGTTAGTTATTGGTTGTGAAGTAATGTTGGGAAGTATTCTGTAGTGTGGTTATTGATTGATGTTGGCTCTGTGTTTGTTTTAATTAGTCAGGTACTTGGTAACTCATTCATTATTATATGCGTAAGGTTTGATCGCAGGAATAACTCATTGATATGGTAGATGTATCGTTATTGTTATGTTGCATTTTTTTTCCTCTAACAGGTTTCATTTATACAAGATATTTTGAAATTGTTTTTAGTCAGCGACAGATTTATAGTGAGGTGAAATGGATGTCTGTTTTCTTAGTTTCTTTAAACATTGAACTGAAAAATTATGCTTTATTCTAAAGTATCAGCTTGATCCTTCAGTATTATACAAGACATTCTATTTAAATCTATGGAGATTGCCTGTCAGTTCTTTTCGTATAAAAAGAGATGTAAGCGCTTGAAATTTCTCTTTGCAATGTAAATGGTATTGTAAATCTAATTACGCAATAATCTTTTGTCGTCTTTGTGACACAGGAGGCGTCTTTTGTCTGTCTGTTGTATCTATAATTTGTTAAGACATAGCTTTTAGTAAAGGACATTAAAGTTGATTGATCTTAAACGCATCGGTTCAGTAGTATTTGCTTGAAAGAGTGACAAACAAACATACACATACATCCACCCTCACAAACTTTTGCATTAATAATAATATAATAAAGTAGGATAGTACTGTGTTTTATATTGTCCTCTTAAGTTAGTATATGATGTCATTATATTAATGATTGTTCAGCACATAGCGTGCTTCTTTGTTTAATATATGTTGTACATAATTATAACTTATAAGATAACTGTTTGAGTAATGCATTGTCTCGAATAATACTAGTTATTGACTACGGGTTTACTCGTATAGTAAAGTAAAAATTTTATTTGTAGGTATGGGAGGGTTTTTAAAGGCTTTGTCGTGTATTAAGAAAAATCGTCATCAATCAAGTACCTAGTATATTAATTATATTTTTAGGTTGTGTATTTTTATAGATAATAATTTACAAAGACTTTTTATAATAAGAACAATAAAAGCTTTTATCTTATATAATATTTAATTAACGAAAACTACACAAAGTGATGAGAGTATCCAATTTTATAGCATAATAATTTCATAGCAGACTTCAGCGTTTTCAAAGCAAATTACATATTTTCTCGTAACATGATGTTAGGCATTTTAATTAGCGTTTCAGAATTAGTCTATCAAAATTTGTCTGAAATTACATATTCACATAAGCGGTGTAAAGGACGCGTTATCTTTTAAATTCAGGCGTTATTTCGTTTAACATGTACGTACGTAAGGGCTGGTTTTGCTTGAATATTATTATTAAATATCAAGTCATATTATAAGGAATACTGTGAACCGTGATAGGGGAATTTCAACCGAGCGCGCGTCGAATTAAATTGCGAATATTTCGATACAAAACGTTTGCTGGTGAACATCTAGCTAGCCTTTATGTTATGCGAACGTCGAACGTAATCATTAATTTATTTTACACCAAAAAATGTATAAAAAATACGTAGGTATTAGGGCGACGTGATAGTTTTCTAACTACATATTATCAAATATTTTAAGACATTTGAAGACTTAAACTATCTGCCTATTTTAGGTGGACTTGTCCACATCAAAAATGATTACATTGTTCAATATTGATCTCGAACATTCCATTCAGTCTAATG
>CAJQZM010035918.1:972-26883 GCA_907164665.1 Colias nastes | reverse complement strand
ACTAATATCATATAAAAACACAGTATACTTTTATAATTACCTGCTTTTGGGTTTGTGATGTCAAGGAAATCTTCAGATAGGGGTTGAAATTTAGAAAATGTGGCAACTGGCAGTGATACACTCTCTATTTGTAATAGTGTTCCTTCCTCTAGTACTAAGTTGGCCATCATCTGGAAATTAATCAAATAAAGTTTTAATAAATAATATTTGGACCATGTATAATTATTGAAAAATGATAACAATATACAAATATTAAACAATTGTCATTTGAGAAATAGTAAAGTATATTATAGTATAAAAAGCATTGTACACTGTAATAAAAGAATGACCTTAAAAATAATCTATATTGCTTACCCAATGTGGTAAATAAACTTTTCCCTCATCAGCGACAAACTCCAAGACACCACAATGCGTAACTCTTTTTGTTTTCTTGTTAGTTAATTTGAAAATCATAGGATACTCTATGTTTAATCTAGTTAATTGTTCCAAAGCTGATGGTGGCATAATAACTGAAAAAAGAATAATATAAATGAAATGATCCACCTTATGGTTTTAAAGCTCTACATAAGAAAGCTTACTTTTTCCACCCCTTTCAACATCCTGGCGTTCATTCCCTGGTAACATAGAGACAGAATAACATCTATAGGTCATGTTAAATGGCCTGCTTATTTCGTGAAACATATTGAACCCGAACTGAAACTAAAACCATAAAAAAATTAGACGAGGCCTGATTGCTACGATGTCTTATTTGTTTGTAAGGACTATGCGTAGAATTTACCATTTTTGTTTATTTTTGGAACAATAAAAATTTGTAAATAATTGCAAATCACGCACAAGAACACAGTGCGTCAATTTCAAAATATAGAAACGTCAACATCTGAAAGTGACATCCTGCCTCCTGGTATGCCATCTCAAAGTATTAGGCAGTTCAATAAAGAAACGAATCTTCAATGGCGGCGCTTATCATTCCCTCTCGCTTACACACGGCCGTACGGCATGCAAAAAAAAATGGAAAAATAAAATCACTAAAATGTATTTGATTTTCCCTATAATAGTTTTTATCATAAATTTACAATGACAATTATGCATTTGCGAAAGTAAATAATGTTTTATTGGAATTTGACAAAATATGTTCTTTGGGAAAAGTTGTTCAGTTTTTCAAACTCAAACTCAAACTCAAACATTCATTTATTCAATTAGACTACTATTTAGTAGCACTTTCGAATCGTCATTACATAATTATTTTTAACATTTACCACCGATTCGGAAAGCAGTATCTATGGAGAAGAACCGGCAAGAAACTCCATAGTTGCTCTTTTAAATTAATCATGTCGATATTACATAATATGTAACTTATATCTAAATACATAATATATCATAATATGCCAAAGAACTGTCCTGTGGTTTTTACGCGACAACCCTCCATGGGTTTTTATCGTCCATATATTCCTGAATACTGTAGTACGCTCTCTGAACTAGTACATTTTTTATATAAGTTTTAAATTTAGAACTACTAAACTCTTTAATATTATGAGGAATTCTATTGTAAAAGCGTATACCTTGACCCATAAATGAATTTTTAACTTTAGCTAATCGGAAAAATGGCATTTCAATTCTATTCCTGTTCCTTGTGCCATAATCGTGTCTATCTCCTACTCTTGTGTGTAAGTCGGCGTTTTTGTGTACATGCAAAATATTATTAAATATATACTGTGATGGTACAGTAAGTATACCAGTATTCTTAAAGAGATCTCTTAGTGAGTCCCGAGCACGTAAATTATATATAGAGCGAATGGCTCTTTTCTGCAAGATAAATATAGTTTCTATATCTGCAGCCCTGCCCCACAGTAGAATTCCATAGGACATAATGCTATGAAAGTAGCTGAAATAGACCAATCTAGCCGTATCTTCATCGGTGAGATGCCTTATTTTTCGGACTGCATATGCAGCTGAACTGAGCTTACCTGCAGCGGTGTTGACATGGGCTCCCCACTGTAGTTTCTCGTCCAATGTTAACCCTAGAAATACAGTAGACTCTGTAGGATGCAATACCTCCCCATTCAAGGTAATATCTCTGTTCAACTTTTTTATGTTAGGAAGTAAAAATTCAACACAAGTGGTTTTTTTGGCATTTAATAATAAATTATTGGCAGTAAACCATTCAGATATGTGTAAAAGAGCACTGTTCACTTCGTCAACATTTGGGTCATGCCTATCCACATTAAAAATTAATGAGGTATCATCTGCAAACAGAACTATTTCACACCTATCCTGCAAATAATAGGGAAGATCATTGATATATACCAAGAACAAGAAGGGACCTAAAATTGATCCCTGTGGAACACCAATGTTAATTGAAGCACCGCTAGAACGTTCTCCATCAACAACTACAGTCTGTATCCTATCATGCAGGTATGACGCTATGAGGTTCTGGGCTTTTCCTTTAATTCCATAGTGATTAAGTTTACGCAATAAAGTACAATGTTCAACGCAGTCAAATGCCTTGGAGAGGTCACAAAATATCCCCAGAGCATTTTTTGAGTTTTCCCATGCTTTATATATATGTGTTAGAAGTGCAACTCCAGCATCTGTGGTTGAGCGCCCCTTTGTGAAACCAAACTGTTTGGTGTGAAGTAAATCATTAGATGCAAAATGACTAGTCAATTGGTTTAATATTAACTTCTCGAATACCTTACTTAATGTTGGTAAAATAGAGATAGGTCTATAATTGTTACAGTCTTCTTGATCGCCCTTCTTAAATAGAGGTATAACTTTACTAAGCTTTAGTAAATTAGGAAATGTACCATAGTCACAACATTTATTAAATATAAAAGCTAAATTTATCGCTATATTTTCTATTATATTATTAACTAAATTTACGGACATTCCCCAAAGATCACAAGTATTTTTTAGATTAAGCGTCTTAAAGGCAGTAACAATATCATTAGCAGTTACGTGTCGCAATTCAAATAATGTACTGCACCCCGCAACATGGTCCCTCAAAAAGGTTTCTGCAAGTGCTGAAGACGAATTTAAACTATTAGTAATAGTAGCAGGGACACTACTGAAGAATTCTTCAAAAGCAAGCGCAACATCAGCACTTTTGTCAATAACCCTGTCATTATTTACAAGTTTTATGGTGTTACTTGATTTGCTTTTACCCATTTCACCATTTATAATAGACCAAACTGTTTTAACTTTATTACCAGAGTCGCGTATTTTATCTTTGATATACAAACGCTTTGCAGTAAAACAAACTTTTTTAAAAATTTTTGAGTAATTTCTAACATAACTAAGAAAAGATGGGTCTTTATTATATTGCTTCATACCGTATAACTCATAAAGAATGTTCCTACACCTATGTATACTAGCTGTCGCCCATTTACTAAATGGTAAATCCTTGGTAATATTTAAAGATTTAACTTTAAATATTTTTTCAAATTCATTATGTACTAAATTAAAAAGATTTTTAAACATTTCACAAGGATTATTAGGAAAGGATTGATCATTTAGTACGGGCAGGTTTTTGTTAATATTATTCCTAAATTTATTAATGCCTTTTTTAGTAATAGGCCTAACATTAATTCTTTTAAATGTAGGTATGCAATCCCATTCAAAAACTACTTTCTGGCCACAGTGATCCGAAGTCAATGTATTGAGAATATTTTTCTCTAAACAGATGCAGTCACAGTATATATTATCAATACAGGTTGCAGAAGTAGGTGTAATTCGTGTAGGTTCGTTAAAAAGTTTATATAGATTAAATGACTGAAATAAATTAACAATTCGTGTAGCCGTTTGTGTTTGTAAAAGTAAATCAATATTAAAATCACCACATACTATAACTTTTTTTTTACTCCTGCTTAGACGCTTTAATATTTCTTCCATGACTGTCTCAAACATATTATAGTCACTGGAAGGGGGTCTATAAACGCAAACAATAATATAACGCTCCAGCTCAACACAGGACAGTTCAATGGTCCGTTCTACAGAAAGACTAACAATGTCAGTTCGTTCTTTACATTTTACACTATCATGTACAAAAATAACAGAACCTCCGTGAATAGCCTGTGTCCTAAAGTATATACTTTTTAATTTGTAATTTTCAATATTTACTAACGACTGACATTGTTTAAGCCAATGTTCTGTTACACAAAATATTTTAATATTGTTATCATTCAGAAACAATTCTATTTCTAACAGTTTGCTAGCCAAGCCTTGAATATTCTGATGCACAATGGAAAAAGACTGCTTAGCTGTTGTCTTATATACTAGTTTAAATCTAGCTTAGGGCTAGATTGTCTGTCAACACTTAACCTAGGTTGATGTATATAATAACTACTACATAAAATTATAGTAGATTGATGGTCTGATACCGAACATGTACCAGACTGGTTAATATTATATGCTATTAACATAGCAAGTTCACGCTTATATCTAGATGGCAGATACACTGTATTCTTTGTCAAAATAAAAGATTTAATACATAAGTTAATGTCAAAGTAAATAAATGCATCACGATGATGATTTGTTAGGTTATACAATTTTAAATTCATATTATAAATTAATCTATTTTGTTCTTGTGTTAAACCAGGTAGGTATGGCAATGTACACAACATAAATTTACATTTAGTCTTACTACTAATATCTAACATTTTTTTAAATCCTACATCAATATCCTTATTATTTATATTTAAACTGTCCCCATATAATATAATTACAATATTATTCTTATTAAAGCTGAAATGATCCAGTGATTTGATTATATATTTAAATGAACTGTTAGGCGTACAAACATTAGTAACTTTAAGCCCTAAATTGTTAAGCATAGCGCCAAATCCCTGACCAATATTATCTGACAACACAATCAATTCCTGCTTTGAAAGGTGTTTAGTATTACTGGTTGAATTTGTGGTATTGGGTTTACCACTATGTATGTCTGTGTAGTCAGACTTATGGGGCGACGGTTGCTCATTGTCACTGTTTGAACACTGACATACATATTTATTGGTCAGCGACTCAAAACGATCCATATTCTCATTACTCAACTTAATTAGGTCATCTGCCTGTTGTATATGCTCGTTAATTTGCATTTGGGCAGAAGAATATTTCTGGCTCACATCATTTAACATTTGACTTAAGGAGTCTATCTTCTCCTTAAGTTCAGTTGTTTCTACATCATACAAGATTTTATAATATTCTAGATCCCTATGATATTTATCTAATTCCTGAACCAGGTTTTTGTTGGCTTTCTCTAATTGAACTACATTTTTTGAAGAACTCTTTCTAACAATTGATTGCGTACGCTTGATGAACTTACTTAATCTAAGATATTTTTTTAACTTGTTATGCGAAGAGAAATTGATTTTTTTAAAGTTTACAGAACCACTTAACTGTCCACATTCAACAAATTCATCATGAAGACTACTTGGTGTGTTGCATTGCCGCTTGGGATTGTCCTCTTGCACTTCCATTAAGCTACATTCCAACTCAGCGATACGGCTAAGAGCTATCTCATGGTCACTAGAGCACTGCTGGAAGCTGTCCACAACGTCTTGTAGGGCTTTGCACTTGTCTTCACTATTAATATATTTCATATGTAGTTCAGCCAGCTCGGCTTTTAGAAGAGAGTTCTTGTTTATAATTTCTTGAATCTCTAATTCACTTTCATCCCGCTCTTGTATGAGCTTTTCACATAAGGATTGTGAAGCTTTTAAATCATGGAGTGTAGCTTTTAATTTATTCTCCATGTCCTTAGCTACTGCCTTGCGGGTCAGCATGTTGTACTTTTAAGTTGCTGAAACAGATGAAAGGAAATGTATGAGATAATTGTTCCTGAATACTATTATGATAGAACTGAATGTTGATATTAAGTGATTAAAGGTATGATGTAGTAAAGAGTAAAGAATAATATTGTCTGGGGCGATAAGTTTTTGTCTTCTAAATTGCTTCCAACTTGTCAAGCAAAGTGAGACGGTAACTTTTGTGCCAATGTATTAATTGTGACGTAGCTCATTAAATATGAGCGGTGTTAGTATTACAAATGAATGTAGGTGTCGTTTATCATTAAATATGAAATTATAAAACTAGTACTCCCCTGGTTTATTGGAGAAGATGTTTGAATTCGGTTAACCGTTGACACGTTGACCTCCGCGTTAAACAAAACGTTGCATAGATCACAAATAAGGTGTGTTTCACAATTATTTTCACTTTTACATCAATAAAATAGTTAATAATTACTAATATATACTATTTTAGCACTAATTAATTAATTTTAATTAATTTTATAATTTAAAATCTAACAGCTGATGTTAACTCCGCTGTTGACACCTGTCAATTCAAATTTGTATGGGCTCATTACAAATATTATGGGGATTTTGTTACATTCTGTATACGTAAATATGATAATTCATATAAATACACAAATACCATAACAAAAAAGTTTGTCAACAAACAATTTGAAATAATTAATAAAATAATTATCCATTTACGTTATTTTTATTTTCTTTTTTGCTGACCCTACCATACGTCAGTGTCAGCTTTGGCCGCCATTGAAGATTCGTTTCTTTATTGAACTGCCTAATACCTATGAGTAGGTACCTATCAATGTCAAACATAATTTTTAGAAAACAAAAAATATATTTAAAAAAAACATTTCCTACCGTTTCCTACGTTTCCTGCACGTAAGACACCACCACGACTCCACCAACCACCAACACGATCCAATATTGTCGCCTAAAATACTTAGGAAACCTTAGGTTTTGTTTTCAATTGGTTCTAATAGTATTTATATATATACCTATAATTTTACTGCAAGCACTCAAAATAATTTACTAAATTTAAATGAAATAATAACTAAAAAAATGAAATTTCATATCCTTTACAAAAAATCAAATAGTAAACTATAGGTACAAGTATTCGAACGTAGAACTTGATTGGTCAGCAGTTTTGATGCTGTCTTTGTCTTTCTCATAATCGTTCACGGTTCATTTTGTTTCATTCATTTGTGTATGTGGCAGCTGTGGGTGCATTAATCGTAGTTTTTTTCCTTACAAATAAAAATTGAAACAATTACCTAATTTTTCTTCATGTAGAAGTAAAATTAAATAGTGAGTAACGTAAATGTAGTTGTATAAAAAACAGAAATATATTTTTCTAGTTCCGGTCGTTAATCATTTCGCTTTGAAACATGAATGATCGCCATGTTGATTGTCAAAAGGTGTTATTCGTATCGTATCGTATGAGAGAAAAGTGAAATTATTGAAATAGTGTTATATTTTCAGAGGCCGCGATATCTGAAGATCGCTCGATAGCTTCCTTGGTGTAGTTAAAATAAAGGGAATTAGCGACCATGGCTCAACCACTACCTATACGTTTTCAAGAGCATTTACAGGTGAGTACGCCCATCACTTTTTAACAGATTTGCCGATAGCGGTTGATGAAAAAGGGCTAATTATCATTTGGATATCACTTTTATTCTGCTTTTCTATTAGTATTCAATAAGTAGAAGTAGGATGTGATAGTAAAATGACGTTGCGCAATTGCTTGACAGTTTCCACCCCCTAGCAAATGCGAGAGGGTGCCGGTATTGATTTGTTCCATATTCCTTCTGGATCATATGTTTTCTAGATTAATGAATGAAATGAATATGATTTAATTAGTATTACACTACAACTTTAATATAATTTTTGAATCCAAATAACTTTCAATAGATACAGTACAGATATACAATGTACTTATTGGAATAAAATGTATGAAATTATGTTTTGTTTCTTCGTACGTACTTCTACGTTCTTCTACTTTTAAATTAATTATATTTTTTTCTAATTGGAAAGTAAAAGTTATGCTGTCTGAATATGTTCCTGCATATATTACAAATTGAAATAAGGGTGAAGAGAAACCTTATACACTGTAGATTATTGTATATACTTTTCTATATTTACCCAATGTATATTATTCACAAAAAGAAACAAGGGCACAAACTCTTACAACAGTGACTAATCCCTTTTAGTTGTTTTATGAATTTGTTACTGATAAATGTAGCTGATAAGTGTATAACAATGTATTGTTGATGAAATTTAAATTTTTTTTAGGGTCTT
The DNA here is from genome assembly GCA_907164665.1 of Colias nastes. Taxonomy (NCBI): domain Eukaryota; kingdom Metazoa; phylum Arthropoda; class Insecta; order Lepidoptera; family Pieridae; genus Colias; species Colias nastes. The sequence goes on along the minus strand of CAJQZM010035918.1, from coordinate 18,784 downwards.
TTCACAATATAAAATAATATTTGATTAATAAAATTAAAATAAAGGAGTGTACATTTTAATGTACACTCCTTTATTTGACCTAATTAACTAAAGAATCAATGACAGATATAGTGAATTGTATATAACCTAATTATCAATGAAAATTCTCTTGTACAAATTTAATGAAGTATAAAGTTAGGTGGTAGCTCTAATAGTACTTCATATTTACTCCAAAATGAATTCTTAATAATTAAAACACATCTAATTCTAATAGAAGTTTCTTTAATGTCTTAGCTTACAAGGATACACAATTTTTTAATGATTTATTTTGATGACAAGATTATTGAAAAGAGATAGGTATAGAAAATCAATTGGGTGAACCAATTTTTGTTGATTGTTTTTTTTCTATCAATTTTAAGGGGGTTTAGTTGTATTGTTAAATTAATTATCCAAAGTCAAATCCAAATGATTTAGTTGATTGCTTAAGTTTTATAATAAAAATTCTATTAACAGACTAAAATAAAATAAAAAATAGTAACAACAAATACCTACCTAGGTTTTTTTTTAAATATGCTCTCAAAATGGAGAGACTTGCATTCATCATACAGGAATAGTTCATATTTTGTAATTTACTTAGCATTCTTCTAATATGACTATAAAACAAAACTGGATACTTTCAAAAACAATTGCATAAAAATTGTATTTGTAATGATATATAACAATGTTACTTGTTTGCAGCTCACAAACATTGGCATCAATCCGGCGTCAATCTCCTTCAACACTCTGACGATGGAGTCGGACAAATTCATCTGTGTCCGTGAGAAGGTTGGTGACACCTCGGAGGTGGTCATCATTGACATTGGGGACCCCACGAACCCCATCAGGCGGCCGATCAGCGCCGACTCTGCTATCATGAACCCAGCCAGCAAGGTTATCGCACTCAAGGGAAAGGCAGGGGTGGAAGGTTAGAATTCAAACAATTTATTCATATAGTTTTTTCCAGAAAATTTGGGATGAGTGATTGGTTGATTGATGATGTATGATTTGGTTGAGGAAGAAATTATATATTGGTGAAATAACAAAATCTGTTAATAACCTGTCCGAAACCAATAAAAGAGCTGTTTGACACAAGATAGAGGTGTTACATAACCCTTTCATCATGGAAATATCTTAGTCACCACATTTTTGAGATTGTTATGAAATTTTGACTGCTGTTTTGGTTTATTAAATATACAATATGAACACATTTTTTTTATGAGTAGAAGAAATAAATATATATAATAATATAAAAACTAAATTTACAGTATGAATGAATTATTCATACTGTAAATGAAAAATTATAATATTCTTGGATACTAGATTTGCATTGTCCAGTAGACTTAACTTAGTAAAACTTAAGTAGTAGAAATAATCAATTTTATTTTGTGAAATGAGGAAGTGAAATGTTTAATTATAAAGTCTAAAATTATGAAAAGACTGGTAAAGATCATGAGAACAAAGTCAGTAATGTCACACATAAAACATCATAGAAAAAAAAATCTTCCTTCCTGGTTCAGGCAACTCATTTAACATGACAATAGTATTGTAGCAAGAGTTAATGTCTTTTACATAATTGATAATACTAATAATTACCCACTTAAGTACATTTATAAGGTTTTATGTTTAAACTTAGCTGTATTTATGAATGTATCAATAGTATATTTTGCAACAAAAAGCAAATAAATTATTTTGCATGTTCATTTTGTAAATTGAATTTATTTGTATAAACAGTGTAATAACCCACAAAAATTAAATTCCCAATACTAAAATAGCGGAAAGTTGATTTATATAAACTTTAACTTGGCTACGAATTCATCGCTGAAAAATTGATGCTTCGCCAAATCGGTCGACGGAACATTCAAAACATTTGATGCACATATGGATTAAAATTATATGGTCATAAATATCGCTTCTAAATTTTGTTTTCATTTTAACATTATGCAATTTGCAATATCAATTTTACGATGCGAGGCGGTATAATTTCGCTTGTTCGATTTCGTTTTTACGGTTGATTAGATTTGACGGTAGATTGAGCGAAAACTTTGAACTTCTTTTCTCATAGTCTTTGTGAAGAAATTAAGTTGCAATCAAATCAAATTTTCACAAAAAATAGGATAAACTGAGAATGATCGTTAAGCTGAGTGTCATTGAAACGCCCACACCTCAATATTCGGGGTAGTGAGATTAAAAAGAGGGCGTAGGCAGATCGCCAAGCCAGAACGCGTATAATAGCATAGTGCGGTATCACATTGATTGCCTACTTGTTTGCGGTTTTCAGAAAACTTTAACAATACCCAACTTAACATACTTTTTGGTTGCGTGATTGTTTTCGGTTGACGAATGTGGACACTTAGATTACAAAATAAAAGGCAGATGGAGCATGACAATCATCCATCGCCCTTGTCAAAGAAAATACGAAATCAAAAACGAATACGAACCTCCGCTCCGCCAGTGCTATAGCGATTCTAGTGTCATGCAATACGTCAAAAGGGGTTTGCTATTTTAGTAAAAAAATGCTGTCTTGTGATATTAAAACGCTGTAAAATTTGTTCCCGAAAACAAACAAAAAGATAAAACATCGTTTTACAGGTTTTCTGTAGATTATTTGGCTTATTTAATTTTGTATACAAATAATAATTTTACATATACGAAGGAATACAAAACTTCAACGTATGCTGCCAGTATTTTGAAAATGAATTTGCCATTTTTATGGGTAAAACGGTAAAATGGTTAAAAGATTTTCGGGGTAGTGCTGTTGGATTTTTCGATCGTGAATGTGATTATTTGTATAGTGCAATAAAGGTTCATGATCATTATTAGATAATTCTAATAAGCGTAATACTTTTTTTTTCTTACTTTTATATTGCTTAAAAACGTCAGAGTCGTTTTCGCCCGCGATTTAATTCATTTGAACTCCGTGATGGATATGACAAAATTATTATTATTCAGGAATTATATTTATTTATTATCCAGTAAAGCAGCTGACAATGTGGATGTCGTATATCCTGAGTGGCTTCCTTTTTTAGCGCAAGCAACCATACATAAATTTATGTTTTCTATTACCTATTATTCATAATTATTTACAATGCTATTGTTGTGTGTTTGTGTGTATTGGAATAAATGGTTTCTTCCTTCTTTCTTTCTAAAAATAAAATATCCCGTGTTCTCGACTAAAAACTACCGCTATCCGCATTCATATATTTTGAAAATAAAAAATAATATAGGTAATCATTGTAATTTTGAAACATTTTTTTATGTAATTTATTTAATTAAAAATTTATCATTTATGTAACAAAATAATTATAAAAAATTATCATAAACAAGAATTTATATTAAAATTAAAATTAAAACCTGTCAGCTAATTTATGTAGCCAACGTCACTGACACCACTACCATAATAATTCAGATGATTGCAATGTCACCTCATAAATCAAAATCGGTTCAGCGGTTTATACTGCAGGGCGTGCCAAAGAAATATTATACATACATAGATACACTCGAAAAACATAACCCTCTTTCTTCCGTAGTCGGGGAAAATTTTGGGAAAATTTTCAATATCTGGTAACATAACACCCACACAGAAGCACCGTGTACGTACAGTGCAGCGGCGAAATGACAGCACACATAGCTTTATGGAAATGACGATAAATTATTCGGTTTAGTTCGGCAACGCTCCATTTGCCTTTTATTTTGTAATCTAAGTGTGGACATTTCCGAAATCTTACATAGTGTACCATATTTGAAATCTATTTTTCTTCTCTTATCTTCAATCCTTCTACTATAATACTTAATGCATTCGTTTTATTAATTAGCTATATTATACGTATAGTCTGAATACAAGAATAACCAGACAGTTGACCTTTGACAATTTGAATCATAAACTTACGGTTCACGAAAGGATAAACAATAATATTAGAATATGATAATGATAATTACTATAATAATAAACAAGATTTATTGTAAATAAACATTTTTATTGAATCAACACAGACCTACGTACTTATGCACTGAATGTCTACAAATTGTTGAATACTTTGGTTTGGTTAAAAATATATTTTTTATGAACGCGTAACCGTACTATTGTTGAATCACCACTAATAAAGGTGGTGATATACTGATAGGTAAATGCTTTTAGATAGCATAGTCGTTTATCCTATAACACGATTTATAGATATCGGAAATGGGAAAGCCTAAAAAGACTGCTCGGTAACTATTTAGTTTTTGGTAATGAAAATCATAGCTTATTCTTTTAATATAATTATAATTTATGGGTATTTATCGAAATATAACAAAAATATTAAGACAATACGGCATGATACTGTTTACATAGGATGGGAAGACATGTTTATCGATTGCGTCACGGTTCGCCGTCAGGCTAGAGCACTGACTCGTGGATGAGTCATACGCATATATTAGACTTCACTTTTATATGAAAAGTAATGTAAAATGCGCTGAACATGGAAGCATGCGAATAAATGGGAATTTTATGTTCGAAATGTTGTCTTGAATTCAGATTACATACAGTATGATTAATTTCTGCAAACAACTATAAAAATTATATTGCTTTAAAAATAGTATACTTTCTAAAATGAAAACTTGTCATAGTCAACTTAATGTACTAAGTACAGAAAATAATATTATATTCTATTCTCATTTTAATATCTTTACAATATACATAATTATTTATTATTATAAATACTTTTGTATGATTTCAATAATAACTTCAAGCTTTTGTGATGACTGAAAGATTCGTTTTTAGGGTTCCGTACCTCAAAAGGAAAAAACGGAACCCTTATAGGATCACTTTGTTGTCCGTCTGTCCGTCCGTCCGTCCGTCCGTCTGTCAAGACCCTTTTTCTCAGGAACGCGTGGAGGTATGAAGCTGAAATTTATATCAATTACTCAGGTCTACTGTCCCTTGAAGCTGTGAAAAAATCAAACTTCTAAGCCAACGCAATCAAAAGATACAGCCGTTTATGCCGCAAATTTTCGACACTTGCAAGGGAATCAAAACCTACAGGGTGCTTCCCGTGAACTCAGAATCTTGAAATTTGGTACGAAGCAACGTCTTATAGTATAGATAAAGGAAAAATTACGAAAACCATAAATTTTTAGTTACATCACATAATATATATTTTTTTAATAATTTTAAACTTACTACCCATTTCCTCATAAACGCGTAGAGGTATTAAATTGAAATTCATACCAAATACTCAGGTCTATAATACCTTTAAGCTGTAATAAAATCAAACTTCTATGTCAACGCAATCAAAAGAAACAGCAATTTAAGCTGCATATTTTGAAACTCGCAAGTACTCGCAAGGGAATCAAAACCTAAAGGGTACTTCCAGTCGACCTAGAATCTTGAAATTTGGCATGAAGCAACGTTTTATAGCACACATAAAGGAAAAATTCCGAAAACCTTAAATTTTTAGTTACATTACAAAATATATATTTATTTTTTAATAAATATAAACTTATTACTTTTTTCCTCGTGAACGCGTGACTCGATTGTCGTAATGAACGAACTTTGTAAACCTTGCAGGTTTTTACGGAACCCTCGGTGCGCGAGTCCGACTCGCACTTGGCCAGTTTTTATTGCCTTTTCTCTGTTTCTCTAGGATAATCTGACGACGAACTTAGAGTAAAATAGGTTTTCTAGGGCAACTTGACATCATGACTTAGAAGTGGTGGGCGTTTACTTTCACCACTGCCACATCAGCATAAAATTTCAAAAAGTTTTAAAACAACCGGATATAAAATTTAGCTAACATCTATCGAAACAATTCAACAATAACCATTTTAAGAATATTTTAAATTCTTTCGATATTTTTCATTCATTCGGAAAATATCAAATTGTGATTATGTCATTGTCTTTACCAGATATACATAATACAGCCTTGACATGCATTTAGCTACAAGTATAAGCAATGGCTATAAAAATATAATAAGATTGCATCTTATATATTACTAGCTGGCCCGGCGAACTTTGTACCGCCCAGTCAATGAATGTCGTGTTACCTTTGGGCTTGGAACTAATTTAGGCTATGATGAACGGAATACAATGATACAAAATAAATATAGATATAGGTATAATGGCTTTTTATTTCGATGAATAACACATATAGAAATAGAATAAAAAAATAATTACTTAAATACTTCATACCTACACGTGTCAGAGAAAAATTACCTATTGAATTAAACTACGTTTTGCAACCTGGGATGCACTCGAATTAACTCTTTTCGTTCTTTAACTGGTGTCGACCACAAATCGTTTTCTTTCACTTTAATTATGATAGTTCTACTTCTACCACTATCATCGGCGATGATACAGTGGGTAACCATTGTTGCCTGTGATGGTCTTTGCCGTCAATTTTCGTGGATACCTTTTGGAACACTCGCTGTCAACCATGCATGGTGATTGGCGGTTGATGGTGCCACACGGTCCATGAATCATATATTCGTGATTAGAACATCATGTCATGTCGTTCTGGATCGGTTACAGGATTAGCAATCCCCGCACATACAATTTTTATCTGCCCGAATTCTTTCGACTAACCAAATTAAAATGTGTGAATGCTGCAAGCCTTATTTTTGTCATTCGATTGAATACATCCATCATTGAATAATCCCAAAGATGTGTTGCTTTTGTAACTCATAATCGGATTTTTTGCTTGAAAACATGTGTGGTAATGTCGAGCCGATCACTTGATATCTGAGCGGGAAGCAGCAGTTGAATAATTTCCATCCATTTCGGATTACATGTAAATATTGTAGTGATATCCATCGTCTCTTCGTATATTTTTTGTAGTTGCCCAGTATTGCGTCGTGTAAGTACAATATCACGTGTTTCCATGTTTTCACCAACAATCAGGATTGCCACTTCATCGATTGTTGGAGCATTAAATGTTCGTGCGTGTGTTCCAGCTGGTCGTTTATCTGCTCTGATCACAACTTTATAGTCATCACTTGGCATGCGCTCTAACGCAGTCTTGAACAGCCTGACCAATGCATGATGTTCATGAAGTAGTTGCTGCAGGTCTTGGAGAATCGCTCTTTTCGTGGCTGTGTTGATCCCTTGACGCCGGTCAAGTTGTTCTTCCATATTACCCATGAAATATATTTGTAAGAATTTATGCTGTGCATCTTCCATAGGTTGCAATGATCCAATGCGATGGTAAATCTGGCCTTGAATCTGTAAAGTCGACGGCAAGTTTAGAGACAAATACGATGGTACATCTGGCCTTGAATATTACAAACTACATTCCAAAAATATTTTACTATCTTTGAAAAAAAATGTTTAACATGAATTACCTTAAATGTCGGATTATATCCGTGCTCTTCGATAATTTCCGCCCCAAATGAAGTCATTTGAAAACAGACATTGTATTTTTGAGTATTCGCTAAAAAATGTTTTGATTCCGGTGTTTCACCACAAAGCAAGGAACGCAGTGGCTCTGGTGGGGGAACCAATAATGGCAATTTCACTTTACCACTAAGACAACACAAACCAGGTGTTTCTCCAGAAAACTTCAATGCGCCACAATGCTGGCAAACAACGTCCATTGCACCAATGCATACTAAACGACTATAGTCGATAGTGCAATCATATAGAAACGCTGCTCGATTCAAATCATTTTGAATATTAACCCTCTGTTGATCTGTACGATAAGCTCGACGATTTCTCATTTCTAACCTAGCCGTTTCACGGGCTGCCTCTCTTTGCGCTTGTGTTAGAGAAGCTCGAATTATGGCCCTTCTTTGCTCTATACTAACGCGGTGCACTTCTCGTGCAATTTCGCGTTCTTGTTCAGATATTTGACTCGCGATGTTCCGTTGTCTAATTGCATTACGGCTTCGATGGGAAAGGTCAGATCTTCTTGGACGTGGCATTGTTATTAATAGTAATACTGAATATGTACTCGTACAAAACCACACAAAACAAAAAGCATAAACTAATATCACAATTTGTTGTAATCTGGTCGTTTGGTTCTCAACAAAATAATATTATTTGGTTCAAATCCATACAAAATCTCGAAAACAATTTTTGAATTACTTGTCAGATTTAGTTTATTTTTCCTAAAAAAACCAACGGCCATTACATATAACGTTTTCCAACTATAAAAACTCATTTCAAACTCGGACACAATTACTTTAAAAATTATTCATAACTATTATAATAATGAATTTTTCATAACACAATGCATTTAAAACAGCTTTCAACTTTTGTAATTGATTTAAAAAAAAAATCACACAATAGATTAATCACGCTTTTAGATTATTTTACACAAAATACTTTTTTGAACGCATGAATGTCAAACATTATTTTCCGTATTTGACAGGATTGACAACTAATGATTGACATGTACGAAAATCAAAATTTTCGGAAAATATTTATTCGTCTAGTTTTTGTTGTTTTTATGATTTATTCTTCTATTCTGGGCGGTGACAAATCCAACAAATCCAAAACCATGAAAATTGGTTCAGCAGATCTCGAGTTATAAGTGTTGGAACATACAGACTTTCTTTTATATATATAGATATGAATCCTTACTTTACAATATGTAAATGATTATTTAATTTAGTTATGATATTTTATCTTCTCTATGATATTGAAATGAAGGTTGAAAAATAAAAACTATTAAGAAATGTAAAATAAAAATTTTATTTGATTCTATTTTCTCTGTTGTTTTCTCCACTGAATAATATTAATACAACATGCTCATTTAGACTTTAACTCCTTGCTATAACTCAGTTGTATTCATATCACAGCGGCCCAAAAGACCCTCCAAATATTCAACATCGAGATGAAATCAAAGATGAAAGCGCACACCATGACAGAGGATGTCGTGTTCTGGAAGTGGATCTCTCCGAACACGCTCGCGCTAGTGACCAAGATGTCCGTCTACCATTGGTCAATGGAAGGGGACTCGACGCCCGTGAAGATGTTCGATCGGCATTCATCGCTCGCTGAATGCCAGATCATCAATTACAGGACTGACCCGAAGCAGCAGTGGTTACTGTTAGTTGGTAAGTTTATAAGTTAATTGCATAAGAATGTCATTTACTTATGAATCAAAGTATTATTAAATAATCAATATGTAGAATATATTTTTACAAAATATGCATGGGAAAAAAAACTGTAAAACACGGTTAAAGCAGTATGTTATGGTTAATTTCATTTCGATAGTTTGCAGTTAGATAATAATCTAAGTGTTAATTTTACGGCAACATTACGAAAAATTAGAACACAAACTTTCTTACATTATCAAATTTATAAATGTTCAGATGATCAATTTTAACATCATCATCATTCTTGAATATATTTTTGAATTAAATAATTAATATTTTTCTTGTTCGCTAGGTATATCCGCGCAACAGAACCGCGTGGTGGGCGCTATGCAGCTCTACTCTGTGGAACGCAAGTGCTCGCAGCCGATCGAGGGGCACGCGGCATCGTTCGCGACGTTCAAGGCGGAGGGCAACGCGGAGCCCTCCACGCTGTTCTGTTTCGCAGTGCGTACAGCGCAAGGTGGCAAATTGCATATCATCGGTGAGTTTGGAGTTATTGTTTGCTAAGTTTGGAACAATTTTGTCAGATAAAATAAATACCATCTTTTTTTAACGCTGACCGCCTCCTTGGTACAGTGGTTGACGCGTGAGCGTAGAACCGAGGGGTCCTGGGTTCGATTCCCGGTGGAGACGAAGAAAAAAAAATGTCTCGGTCTGGCAGGACACAGAAGGCTGATCACCTACTTGTCCCTTAAGGAAATGGATCAGTGAAACAGATGTATGCATAATGCATCTGCCCCTTACCCCACTAGGGGACACGGGACTTCACTTTTTTTTAACGCTAAAGTGAGAATAAGAACATTTCGTGGATTAGTTTTTTACAATATGAAGTTTAATCTGTAATTTCAGATTTTATTTGAAGTACTTTTATTTAAAAGCTAAAACAACTGATACACATACATAATATATTCGAATCCAATGCAACTTAATAAAAATTCGTTCACCACTTTTATTTTCATGTTTATCCAAATAATATGTCTATTCACAGAGGTGGGACAGACGCCAGCCGGTAACCAGCCTTTCCAGAAGAAAGCGGTTGACGTGTTCTTCCCAGCTGAAGCACAGAACGATTTCCCGGTAGCGATGCAAGTGTCGCCCAAATACGATGTTATTTATCTCATCACGAAGTACGGCTATATTCACATGTACGACATTGAGACCGGAACATGCATCTATATGAACCGCATCTCATCTGACACCATATTTGTGACTGCACCTCATGAAGCCACTGGCGGAATTATTGGTAAGATTTTGTTTTATTTTGAAAGTTCTCGAAGTCTCTATGATGCAATTTAATTAACTGGATACATACTTAAGTTAAATGAATTCTATAAGGACGAAAGAATTGTAAATTAAAAAGTTTTTGTGAAACAGTACCAATTAAACTTAACTTTAGAAAAACCATTTTTTTCCACCGTTCGTCGAGGCGCACAGATTCTAGGCATCGCCATATGGTTGACGTTTCATGTACCCGGACAAAGCGGTTCGGATCGTCATTCTTTATTCGAACCGCTAGGGACTGGAACATGCTTCCTGAATCTGTGTTCCCCGATGAGTACAATTTGGAGGTCTTCAAGAGGAGAGTGAACAGGTACATTCTAGGGAAGCGCGCTCCATCTTAGGCCACATCTCAGCTTACCATCAGGCGAGATTGTGGCCAAGTGCTCCCCTATTGTACAATAAAAAAAAAAAACCATTTACACTTACGGTAACAAGTTTTGATTTCATAGCATGCAAAATAATGAAAATTCTAAATTGTAATTCATAGGTGTGAACCGCAAGGGCCAAGTGCTCTCGGTAACAGTGGAGGAAGACTCCATTGTGCCATACATCAACAATGGCCTGCAGAACCCAGAGCTGGCTCTCCGTATGGCCGTGAGGAACAACCTGGCTGGTGCTGAAGAACTGTTTGTCAGGAAGTTCAACATGCTGTTCACTAATGGACAGTATGGGGAAGCTGCGAAGGTGAGAAGAATTTTATTATGGTTTTGGTATAGGGAAACATTCGCGATATTTATCGCGCGCTTTTCTAATGTGCGTTTTGAGAACCAGTTCTATTGAAGCGTACACTCGCAAGTGCGCGCTTCTGGCCAAGCGTGTGTCAAATATTTATCTGCATTTACTATGAAAAACTAAATAACTTCATTAAAACTTCCGTAATAAACTTTACTACTTTACTGTCGAATTATTACTGCCGTGGGTGATGGGTGTTGGAATTACTTTAGTTTTATAGCTGAGGTAAATCTTGATGGTCTAATTTAACTGGAAATAGATACTAAAGCGTCCTCAACTAGTTTTCACAATGCATTTGCAAGATAAAGTTTTAACATATTCACAAGAAATGGTTAACTTATTACAAGTTACCATACTAACTTTTGTTTTTGTAGCGATATCTCGCTCTGAATCGCGCAAGCGAAATGTTTTTGCAGAGTATACAACTTTCCAACTATTTAATTTAAATAACAGGTGGCAGCAATGGCGCCCCGCGGCATCCTGCGCACGCCGCAGACGATCCAGCGCTTCCAGCAGGTGCCGACGCAGCCGGGGCAGACGTCGCCGCTGCTGCAGTACTTCGGCATCCTGCTGGACCAGGCGCAGCTCAACAAGTTCGAGTCGCTCGAGCTGTGCCGCCCCGTGCTGCTGCAAGGTTTGTGTACCTTACTAAATGTGTCTTTAATGTTTTCTAAATTTTTGTTCAATTTCAAAATAATTAATTTTGAACTGAAACTTCTTTAAGCATGTTGAGTGTAAAATTTCAAGCTCGCGTTATGGTAATAATGTCACATCATGGAGTAAGGCGACGATTTTGGTATCTTTGAATCTTGCCAAAGAAGTTTCACTTCTGACACGTCGACTCGGCACAAGCGCTCATTTTTTTCTTATTTATTTTATGTGTATTATATTCATCTCGTTTAGATGATGTTAAATCCGTTTAATCAAAATATAAAAAATGTGCATATTTTTACGAATACGAGTAGAACAATGATAAATATATACGTGTTTAAAAATGTTTTTCTAAATTATAGTACAACAATATTATTCAAGTGCACTTCATATCTTATCTCCACTTCTGTTCATTAAACTTTTTATCACAGAACTATGAACTTGAACTGTTTTAGATGACAATGTTAAAAAATAAACATGCCTAATATAGATGAGTTGTCATTCTTATTATTTTGAACTACCCTACAAACGGGAGAAATGTCTTTAAATGAAGAATTATGGTCAGCCTACTTTTCATATTCCGATTTTTTTTTATTAGAATTATTTTGCTTATGAAACGGACTTAAATAATCGACTTCTACTATTTGCGTCAATAAACTGCCCATGCTTAAAAAAAACAATTTATATGTATATCGGCGGCGGCTGGATTTTAGGATTATGTGGGCTGGTTATATCCTCTACATTAGCTATGTCCACACTATGCACTTTCATCTTCAACTTTCGTCTTCATCTTTCTATTCAACTTTCGTTTGTCGCTTTCAATATTGAATTCAATATTGAATGCGTTAATGAACGCAACGCCAATATAGTCATTTAGTTCATTCGTAGTTTGTCAGCTTGTGGAAACATGTGCGACGACAACATTTTACTTAGTGGAATATGTGCTGCTTACTTTGTCATAAGAAATTCCAGAAAAAAAGAACCAAGCGAAAGTTTTGGATACGAGGCTATTACAATAATCGAAGTAATGTGATTATGAGAGAACTACGAGAAGATAAAGATATTCTTTTTAAAAATTTTACACGTATGTCTGAAAAAAAATTCGATAGACTTTTAAAATTGGTTACACCAATAATTACAAAGCAGTCAACCAAGTTACGTGAAGCAATACCTAGTGAAATAAAATTAGCTATAACACTTAGGTTCTTAGCTACTGGAGACAATTTAATGTCTCTTTCATATTTATTCAAGGTGTCCAAACAATTTATCTTGTTGTTGAACGCTTTGTGGCACAGAAATCCACCAGACGCGGGAAACGTCTTTCGCAGCGCGCGCTGTGCTTTCAACTGTCAAAAACGCATGCGTCAAGGGCATGCGTTGCGTGCGCTGTTGACTGCGCTGTGACGCATGCCCTTGATGAACGAAAAAAGGCACAGTGTGGACATAGCTATTGGGCATCTTGGGTAACTTCGAGCATCAAAAGATATAAACGGAACCTAACACTCACAATCACTAATGAACTGAAATGAATACTTTGTATAGCGAATCTAAACTCAAACTAATATAGAGACTGATATATTAGACTCGAACAGACAAGTCCGCTCGGCACGAGCTCCAATACTTATTACTTGAATGCCCGTCCGCTACCACGGCCATGTCCAAGTGCACTTCGTGAGTCATGCGCTTGCGTTCGGTAATATCAGGGGGGGGATCTCCGACATGTATAGGTATAAAAATATTTTTATAAACATTTTATCATCAGGTCGCAAACAGCTTCTGGAGAAGTGGTTGAAGGAAGAGAAGCTGGAATGTTCGGAAGAGCTTGGAGATCTGGTGAAGCAGGTGGACCCAACTCTAGCCTTGTCGGTGTACCTCCGCGCGAATGTGGCCAGCAAAGTTATCCAGTGCTTCGCTGAGACTGGACAGTTTCAGAAGATTGTGCTTTATGCTAAGAAGGTGGGTTTTTGAAAGATTTATCCAGCGATACTGAAAAGGCTTTCGGCATTTGTTTTATTTCGATATTTTTATCAAATGTTCTTACTTCACACCATTATAAACATTTAACATCATAACAAAAATTTGCACATAACGGTTTGAATTAATAATATTATAGAAATTGTGATTGATGAATAATTTAGTTTCAAAAGAATTATCAGATAAATTTGACACAATTATTATCGTATTCTACTTAATAGTCAATTAACGTGTTGAAAACGTATTGGCATATGAAATTTACCCATATATTATTTCAGGTTGGCTACACACCCGACTACATCTACCTCCTGCGCTCCGTAATGCGCACCAGCCCAGAACAAGGTGCCGGCTTTGCGGGCATGCTGGTGGCTGAAGAGCCTCCGCTTGCTGACATCAACCAGATTGTCGACGTGTTCATGGAGCAGAACATGGTGCAGCAGTGCACCGCGTTCCTGCTGGACGCGCTGAAGAACAACCGCCCTGAGGAGGGACCTTTGCAGACACGGTGAGCGGCTAGTTTTAAATTTTAGTTATGGTACTGGTAGACTTTAAATTGAATGGAGATTGCAATTTTATTTTCTTGGTTGTATTGAGTAAAAACATGTTTCTATAATAATATATCGAACATTAGCAGCAATGGTACTGACTTAGTAATTTCATGTGTTGGATTTACGCGATTATTATAAATTTTACAATTAAAGCTATAGGGCGCTTTCAATTAATGCCTTCATGACGGGCTGCTGCAATTTCGGTTAGTGGTGTGTTAGCGCAGCTCACGGACGATTGTCTTTAATTACACAAAATGCGCGGTGCGGCAACAGCGCGATGTCAGTGGCGTGAACGCTCGACAACGTCGCACTAATTTCGTATATTATATTTCAGTGCTGTGAATAGATGTCGCTACACTAGGATGCAAGCGCGCAACAGTGAATGTCTTTAAATTTGCGCGTTTGGTGTCGGTTATCTAACGGCCCGAAAGCACGATATCAGTGGTACAAATCGCGTTTAAATTCCGTTAATAGTCCTAAATTACTCCACAGACTAGTTGTTTGGTTCATATGCTGAATTATTTTAAATTAATGTTTGGTTTTAATGTAATTAAATTTAATGTGTGTTATTAATTTCAATTGTCTATTGCAGTCTCCTCGAAATGAACTTAATGTCGGCACCCCAAGTGGCAGACGCGATCCTCGGCAACGGCATGTTCACTCACTACGACCGCGCGCACGTTGCGCAGCTGTGCGAAAAGGCGGGGCTATTGCAACGGGCCTTGGAACATTATACCGACCTGTATGATATTAAGCGGGCTGTGGTATGTTTACTTTTGTTATATTTGATTTTTTTTTTTTTTTACAAAAGCTATGACATTGTTATGAAATAAAATAATTAATATCATAGGACAATTACATTGCATAAGTGATGATAAATTGAGACAGTTTTAACTTTAAGAAGAGGCTAGCTGTTAATTATTACTCTGTATTTAAAAATGTTTATGTATGCTGCAAAAAACTCTAAAACTTTTTGCATCAATTCTGGTTAAATTCTGAAATATGTTATGATGGAAAATTACAAATATGAGTTGTGCAATCGTTTTTCAATTGAATTCGGTTTGATGTATAGCAAAGATATTTTTAAATTTTATATATCTATTATATTTTAATCTATAATTACATTATTTATTTATTTTAATCTTTAATTACAGGTTCACACACACTTGCTGTCCGCGGACTGGCTCGTCACCTATTTCGGAACTCTCTCCGTGGAGGACTCGCTCGAATGCCTCAAGGCGATGCTCCAAGCTAACATTCGCCAGAACTTGCAGATCTGCGTACAGATTGCCACCAAGTACCATGAGCAATTGACAACTAAAGCTCTAATTGAACTGTTCGAGAGCTTCAAGACATATGAGGGATTGTTCTATTTCCTCGGATCTATTGTCAACTTCAGCCAGGATTCGGAAGTTCACTTCAAGTATATTCAGGTAATTATAACTTATATATGAACTGTAATAATGTGCATTGTTCATGTCTCTTATCTTGTATATTTCTGCTAGTAGTTAGTTATTTTCTTTTTTGTGAATCTTCAATACAGTGATGACTAATTCTTATTGAACTTGTGTCAAATCAATTGTAAATTATGAGGCTTTATTGAAATTCTACAGTGTTGATTTAAATCTGTATCTTTTTTTCTAGGCGGCATGCAAAACCGGCCAGATCAAAGAGGTCGAGCGCATTTGCCGCGAGTCGAACTGCTACAACGCTGAGCGTGTCAAGAACTTCCTCAAAGAGGCCAAGCTGCCCGACCAGCTGCCGCTCATCATTGTGTGCGACAGATTCGACTTTGTGCACGACCTGGTGCTCTATCTGTACAGGAACAGCCTGCAGAAGTACATCGAGATTTATGTGCAAAAGGTACAGTATTATATTGCACTTATTTTCACTTTTTGGAATTCAGTACGATGTGAAAAGATACACAAAGATACCTCTAAAAGTAACTTCGTTTCGTAACTTTGAAACATGCAATTTTTTGTTGTTGTTTTAAAAAATGGTTGCCTGTAAAGTCGGTTTTACGGGCGAAGATTTTACGTGACAACGTCTTTTTCTCGATCATAGTTGAGTGGGAGAGAGACGCAAGGCATTCGGCGGGCCTCTCTCTCGTTCGGTGACTCATCGTAACGTTACCGAGCGTTACACTTTTTCATAAGTGACTCCCAGCCGCAACCTAATTTAAGACGTTGTCACGTCAAAAATGAAATAGTGCTTTAAATTGTGTTAGTAGTAAAGTTGTTTAATAAAAATGTTATTGAAGCTTACAAATAAAAAAAAATCCTTTAAATAATTCTTATTGATGTCTATATATCTTTATGTTATTTATAGGTGAACCCATCACGTCTGCCAGTGGTTGTCGGTGGTCTCTTGGACGTCGACTGCGCTGAGGACATCATCAAGAACTTGATCCTCGTAGTGCGCGGCCAGTTCTCCACTGATGAACTTGTGGCAGAAGTTGAGAAGAGGAATAGGTATACAATAATTATAAAAGCTGACAATTTAGTCATTGATAAAATTGTCACATGTGTCACCTTTAATATGTTGAATTATTATCTACTAGGTTTCCGCCCGCGGCTTCGCCCGCGCAGTCAAAGAAAAACCCGCATAGTTCCCGTTCTTGTGGGATTTCCGGGATTGCATAAAAAGTAGCCTATGTCCTTTCTCGGGTATCAAAATATCTCCATACCAAATTTCATGAAAATTGGTTCAGTAGTTTAGGCGTGATTGAGTAACAGACAGACAGACAGAGTTACTTTCGAATTTATAATATTAAGTATGGAAGTATGGATTTTCCCTATTAAAATTACTCTAATTTTCAAATAGATTTTAAATAAAAAAAAAATGCTTGTGTCTTAGTTTCATGTGAATAAGAGTAAGCAATAAGTTGCTAAACATATCATATTCTACACAAGAAGTGCACTATTTTACTAAAGTTTTATTTTTATCTATCCAGATTGAAGCTCCTCCTACCTTGGTTGGAAACACGTGTGCACGAAGGCTGCACCGAGCCGGCCACACACAACGCGCTCGCCAAGATCTACATCGACTCTAACAATAACCCGGAGAGATTCCTCAAGGAGAATCAATGGTGTGTGTTGTTTTTTTATTTGCATTAATTAAATTATTTTTTATGTAGATTTGTTCAACAAGTTATTTAATATTTATGATCATAATTTAAAGAACTAGACTACCAATCGTCTAGTATATGGTCCATAAAAAATCTCAGCGGCGTTGTATAAAGCATTTATACAAATTAACACCTTTTTTCGTGGCAGTAAAGTATTATTTACGCATATAGAAAACTCTGCTTTATAGACGCGTGGGCAGAGTTTTACTTCAGATAATTTTAAAGCGTGATTATAAGTCTGTTTAAGACAATTTTTGAATGTCATTTGAGTCTGATTGTTTATTCTAAGTCAACAAGTATTACTCATTACTGTACAATGATGCAGGTACGACTCGCGCGTGGTGGGGCGGTACTGCGAGAAGCGCGACCCGCACCTCGCGTGCGTGGCGTACGAGCGCGGGCAGTGCGA
>CAJQZM010035917.1:19416-41170 GCA_907164665.1 Colias nastes | reverse complement strand
CTCTTGCTATATTGTTGTTTTGGAAACCGTCGTTTGGTAGTCAATACCAAATTCATAAAATTATTTTAAATCAGTTTGATAGTGTAGATATTGTTAATGAATCAGTTAGTGTAGACGACCCTAAATTATCTAATTTAAAACCGGTAGTTTCAGTTAATAAAGGTATACCCCGAAAATATGAACCTAAATTAAATTCCCTAAAACCAATAGTTTTACTTAAAAATATTCGCGACCCTAAACTAACATAACTCACACCCGTTGTCGCCATCACAAAATTACCCGACGTTAGCAATGTAGGTAGGAAACGGGGAAGACCGGCTTAATAGGTACAATAAAACCAAATCACAGAAACAAAAAAAATAACGTTCATCAAGACTGACATTTATTTTACAAATACCCACATAGCAAATATTGTAATAATGCATAATGCCACAATACACTACAATTACCGCACGATCATATCTGTTTTACAGTCGAGGGTGGTGGAAACGTTCACGGTACTGATGTAGATATATTTATTAGAGCAGACATTTCTGACGCTTCATAAGTCGATGGATTTTGAGTTGTTGAGAGTTAGAATTGAGGAAAGCAGTTTTAGATTATATGGTTCATGGTCCATGCGCTCCACCACATAGGACAGATTTAAAATGTTGGGAAAGTGAATAAAAAAATGTACAAGCTATTTCCCAAAACCAGAGACAGAGGTCACACATTGTAACGATAAAGGGTTTATAAATGGGTAACAGTAAGAATACAGCCACCAAAATACGTAGGGAGGGATGTAGAAATTAGTGATTTATGGATAGTACCATACAACGCTGCCCTTCTTCTTAGATATGATTGTCATTTTAATTTAGAATCAGTGTCCAGTCGAACTGTCATTAAATACGCCATTGTTCCAGAAGAACACAAAAATAACGAAATAGAACAGTACGTCACAAAACGATACATCGGTTCTGGTGAGGCTGCTTGGAGAGTTTTTGAGTTTGACGTCACAGGACGTGAGCCCACTTGTAAAGATGTTAAACGTTCATTTAGAAAATCACCAGTCTATTTTTTAGGCGGAAAATGAAGCGTGTACAGTTTAAAATTCGGATTCGGATCTCGTCACGTACTTTAATTGTACCCTCGATGAAGAATTAGATAGGTTAACATATTTAGATTTTTACGAGAGGTACATCGTTCATTCCAGCCGCCCCACGACAAAAAATACAATCATTTACAATATGAATAACGGTAAATTTTTAAGGAAAAGACAGAGGGGGGAAATAGTGACGCGTTTATTTTGGGTTGCGCCCAACAGAGGTGAACAATTTTATTTAGGATTACAGTTAGCTTTAAACCCCTGCCGTAGTTACAGGGATCTTTATAACTTGGGTGGTCCAAATTGTAACACATTCCAGAGGCCCTAAAACCATTGGTATCGCCAACGATAAAGTCGAATACGAGATAGCTATGCAGGAAGCTTCATGTTTTTTGACCGGATCACGCCTGCGTAACTTTTTCGTATTATTAGCTGTTAACGGGGTAGCAGTAGCGACACCGTGGAAAAAATTTAAAAATGAGCCAGCTGAAGACATACTTAACCGCGTAAATAACGATCCAGATAGAGCGTACACCCAGGCCTTGATTCAAATTGACCGTCTATTGCGAAAACATTGTACGTGTGTGTTAGAGCAAGGCTTGCCTAATGCGCACGATGACCGCACCGAACTAGGTCGTGAGAAGGCTCTCAAGATGTTTAGTCCAGTATAAATTGGCAAAATATCGTACGCTTCGCTGGAGAGATGATTTAGCTGTGTGAAGGTTTCTATCAGTCTCTGCAGAGGAGTGCAAGCGATGCTTAAGAGCAGCTTCACGCTTTGAGTCTAAAAGTGGCTGGAGATATTGGATGTTATTTGCAAACCAATCCTGGGATTTTTTAGTCATGTAGCCAAATGCCTCGCCAGCATCATCAGTCAAAATTTTCTTGATGTTATTCCACTCATCGATTACCGGGGCATCGGGTTCCCACTGGCCTAAGTTAGCTTTAATCAAAGACTCGAATTTTAGACGCATTTCTTCTATTTTTATATTGGCAAGGTTTACTTTTCTTATACCTGGAGTTTGAGAGGTGTGAATCTTTTTATGCGCAATGGCCACTCGTGCTACCACTAGCGAATGATCAGTATCAATTTACCTCTGTATAAACTGTGTAAATAGATGTAAGCTGGAAGAGACTATTCTCCACAACACAGGGAATCCTAGTGTGGAGATTAGTGCATTGTATTATCTACAAAATGTTTAAGTAACAATAAAGATTTTTGTATTTTTTTTTTTTTGTTATAAAAGGAACCCAACCATGTTGAACCAGACTTAAACAATTTAAAATTATTCTGTTTGTAATTTTTGGGACTAAATCCTTAATTAGCATACTTTAAAAACATTTTATTTACCATTAATTCTAATTAGACCGCTTTAATCACACAGCGCAAATTCGTCACATCGTTAGAAAATAGTTAAATTTTAACCCTGGTACACATTTCATAGGTTAATACAGGTTAGGTACAATTAATAATGAGTTTAAAATTAATATGCCAAACTTATAAAAATATAAACATTGAATTTAAAGAAAGCTATTGAAGCACGCAATTTAGTAAATAAACTTGAGCCGAAACGTAATGGATATCGAATAAAGAAACAGACATTTATAATTTTTGGAAGAGAAAAAAGTAAATAATTATTTGTTACGTTTGAGTGTAAGAAGTAAGTTATTATAAACTTTCCAGTGTTATTTGATAATATTAAAACGTTTCACTTTATTAAGATGTTTAGCGACGTATACATATATTAAAAGCAGTTGTTTTTCTAGTCCAATCAATACTGATTGGACTAGAAAAACAACTACTATACTACGTACTTACTACTATAATACTATAGTAGTAAGTACGTACCTATTGAAGTATCATAATAAATTAGTGTCCGACCGAAAGTTCGGTTTCGGTTTCGGTTTCGGCTGAGTTTCGGCCAAAAATCAAGTTTCGGCCGCAGTTTCGGTTTCGGCCAGAATCGGCCGAAACTTTTGCCGAAACCGAAACTTATTTCGCAAGTTCACACACGTTCACGCTCGCCTAACTTCGTTTTCCTCGGCAACGCTTTGACGGACGCTGTCGCCATTTTATAACTGTTTTCTATTTAAATGTTCAAACTTCAGTTTAATAGTGAGTTACTTAATTCGAAATGTAAGTATAATTATTATTGTCCTACTAATTGTGGTCTAGGTATCTTTGTATGCAATTTTTGATTATCTATGTTGAGATTGGAACTGGTTGTAATAGTAATTATTATTTTTATATAAGAGGTACCTAAAAGAGACTGATTATTCTTCTAAGTACAAATACCAATCCAAAGTATTAAAGAGAAAGATCTCAAAATACCAATACTTAGTATTTAAAGTACAGTAACAATTACTGATTTGATTTAGATGACTGATTTTACTGAGAACTTAATTTGAAAAAATAATAATTAATTTGAAAAAATAATAAATAATATATTAATCATTGAGCTATTATTACTACGTATAGAGGAGACACCACGAAGAAAATCTGTGCGCCAAGCGCGGCGGCGCGGGGCGGCTAGTGAGTCATAGATTAAGCGATGTCATGGACTCACCGCCATATAGGCGAAACTTCCTAAGTATTCTGCCTATTAAGAACAATCAATGTAACAAAGACGTGTGGCACTCGGGGACTGCCGCAGTAAAGCTATTGCATAGCATGCCTTCAAGCCACACCTCCGAGCCCGTGGGAGTGGGGAGCGTGAGGTTTTTTCGTTACGGAATTTCTCGATTCGGTCCCCGCGCTCAAGGCCCGCGATAGAAGCTATGCAATAGCTTAAAAATATATAATTAATCTAATAAATAAATTATTAATTAAACTTATCAATTAAAAACTTTTCAATTAAAACCAATCAATGTAACAAAAAAAAATTGATACGTAGGTAATTTATTTTCGTATTTTCATGTTTTAACCTTTTTTCAAATAATATCCACAGTACAATATTTTCTAAATGTGTAAAATTATTATTTTCCACAATAAAAATTTACGTCATGTAATACCTATTACTACCTAAACATCTTTCATACCAAATGATATTTCTTAAATTTTGAGTCTATGACAAATGACGCAAAATGGCGCCCGCCAAAAATTTTGCTCGAACCAAGTTTTAAAAATGATTATCTAGTTAATTACCGATGAAAAGTTATTTCTTTGCACTTTGCCGCATTACTTGAATTATTATTAGTGCAATATCGTAACACACTCGAGGGCATATTTGATGAGTTTCATCCAGTTAGGCCATATATTATGACCTATGTTGAGCGGAACATAAGTGATGTAGGCGGTGTCGTGTCCATACGTATATCTCAATGTTATTAATATTTTAAAAATATTTTATTTTATTTTATATTAAATAAATGATTACAACAAATTTAATATACTGTGTTTTCATTTCCTAATTATATTTCATGCCCCAATTAAGGCAAAATAATAGGTAAAATGCACCAAAGTTCAGTATTTTTAGAAATTTCATACTTGACCACGTGAGTTTCGGTTTCGGTTTCGGTTTCGGCCGAAACTGAAGCCACGGCCGAACATTCGGTTTCGGTTTCGGTTTC
The DNA here is from genome assembly GCA_907164665.1 of Colias nastes. NCBI lineage: Eukaryota > Metazoa > Arthropoda > Insecta > Lepidoptera > Pieridae > Colias > Colias nastes. The sequence goes on along the minus strand of CAJQZM010035917.1, from coordinate 36,516 downwards.
GGCCTGGAAACCAGTTTCGGTCGGACACTATAATAAATACAATTTAATTAAGAAATGCACATTTCGCGTTGTATTGATTCAAAAGAGCTTTACATTGTTTTTTTATCCCACATTTTGATATTTCATCAAAAGAAAACATATTAGTACCTAAATTTGCATATGTACCTACTTATCTTGAAATCGACACTGGTCAATTGTTACTCAGATTCCTTTAAAATAAGCTACCACAAAACCTTTCTTTTTTTAAAGTAGGGAAATCTTCCAAAGATACCCAAGGCCCCCGGGGAAGTAGCCGTGGGTTATGTCGGATTCTTACCGACACCCCACAGTGTTCCGTCGAGCCGCTTTAATGATGGGGCCGCGGGTATTGGTTGGAATTCCTCCGCGACAAGCTACCACAAAACCTATACAAAATCAATCAATATACATGTATAGATGTAGAAAGTGGCTTGCTAATGGAGGCATAAGTTAAGCTAATTTCATGCAACTATTCCCTTGCATTCGGGTGGAAAGTATCGCGGAATTCATTAACTCGGAAAATTGAATTTAGCGCATTCATTTTACTACTAATTGGATGAAAGCTTTGAGCGCATTCATTGAGAGTCTAAATAGAGTTAATAATAAAGAAATTAAGTTCTTTTCTAGGAAAAGACACCATCAGTTGAGCTCATTTTCTTCTGATTTATAAAGAACCATTTTCAATTTTCCTCAATACTTAACAGTATCGTAGTTATATCTTAGTAGATGAATTATCTCTTATCATTTATTCTAAAAAGCTGGTCAAATGAATAATAGCTTAATAAACTTTATGGCCATTTTCAACGTTTTCCTATACTGATATCCCATATATCCCATATTTAAGCTAATTTATTAATAGGTACTTTCCAAAACCTGCTTCCTATACTAATATCCCGTATTATCCCAAATAGGCATGACGAAAGATTTTGAAATCCTCTTCCATAATGTGTGTTTACGTTTACTATACAAGAAAAATCCTATATTTCGGTAATATACTTAAATTTAACGAAGATAAAAGCCATTTTTCAAAAAATATTTATTAACTGTGCCAAAACAGCTCGCAGGTGTCATGGCGTAGGCGTGACGTCACTCTTTAGTAAATACGTAATTATTTGTACGCATTGCGAAGAAAATTAAAAAAATATTTATTTAATATGTGTTATAAAAACGAATTTCAAAGTTTATAAGTGGTGTGCAGTATTGCAGTGTGAATCCACATAAAAATAATGCTCAAAAATGTGTTAGTAATTATTTCAAGCGAGAAAATAATAAGAAATGATTGTATAAAGTTGGCGCGGAGAACCCCGAACCATGTATTCGTGAATTCGTAATTATATTTCTGTTCTGAGTCGATAAAGCATACGTGAAACAATAGAAAATAAATAAAAATGGGTATTCTAAACATATTCATAACAACAAAACACATCTGACGTGAGTTGTTTACTTAAGCGTGACGTCACGCGTGTTTTAGTCAAAATGGCCAACTGCAGAATTTCAATGTTTTATTTTATTGATAATCTCATTAATCTTAATGTTTTTAAGATTTCTAAGTCACTATATTTAATTTATTTATTATACATTTTCCCTTAAAAATACTAATACGATCATTTATGGATACTGTCGTCATGCCTATTTAAAGCAATTAATCAATGATACTTTCCATAATTTACAAAGGCCCTTTCATAGATATTAAATTACAAGATATTACAGTTAATTGGTGTTCCACATATTAATATTCTCTAAATGGCTCCAGTTGTGTGTTTAACCAAAGTCCTTACGTAAGCCAACCAAATTACAATATTAATAAATTGTCTTTATATTTATGAAAGTTCTAACTTAATCGGTGATGCCACTAATAATTATAATAGGCATGTTTTTTATCATATTTTGATTTTAATCATACCAACCACAAGCCAAAGCAACGGCTTTGCAATTTTATTTTCATCATTTTATTACATTGTCTTTCGAATAATAAACACGAACTAATTTGACATAAAACAAGAAAATTAGCGTAAGATTATGCATATATTTACATTACCTACATGTCGGCGATGCATTTTTGTTTATATGGATTACTAGCTTTCCCCCCGCAGCTTCGCCCGCTTTGTCTAAAAACGAATAAATTATATTATACTAAAACCTTCCTCTTGAATCACTCTATCTATTAAAAAACGCATCAAAATCCGTTGCGTAGTTTTAAAGATTTAAGCAGACAAAGGGATATAGGGACAGAGAAAGCGACTTTGTTTTATACTATGTAGTGAATATTTATCCACTATTTAGTACCTAATATTCTGTGATTTATCTACGGCCCCTACATTTAGTTTGAGCTAACCCAAGTAGATACTTTCCAGGTTGCTTTTATTATCAATTTCTAATCGTACACAATCCTAAAGTGGTTTTAACTGCTGCCTATAAATAAACCTAGATAGCTAGTAAGCCCAAACCTTGTCGAATTCCGTAGCTTTTAACAAATTATTATTAATTAAAAATGAGAATGTACTAACACGAAAATGTAAGTACAAAAAATATTTAAAAATGACGAAACAATTGCTATTTTTACGTGTACGGGTATTAATATATACAAATATACAGATTTATAAAGATTGATAAGATATAAAAACTCTATTTGGATAGTAATAGACGTTATTGCAGTAAATATTATAACCTTATAGTTTATTCGACAAATTTCTTTATATTATACTTAACTGTAACAGACCTGCATCTACATCCCGTAGTTAATTCTTAATAATCCCTAAAATTAATTTATCAAATCTCCCGTAAAATAAGACAAAATTTTACTTATATGCGTAAAGGCATACACACAGTTTATCACAATATACCTACTACAATATCTTCGCTAACAAACACCGTTTAATTGAGCGAGTACGAAGGAATCTCCTTCATAGCCTAACACTGATTAAAAAATAAATCACTCGCCAAACAATACAGGGTGTTCATTATTATTATTAAATGAAAATAATCGCCTTATAATTACTTTAAAAATAATAAATAATAAGAAAGTTATAACAGAGACATTATTGTGTGTGCAACTTTAAATGATCTTTAATAGCATTACTTACTATAAAAATTATATAAAAGACAAGAAGTCTTAGAAGAGACATTATGTGTGTAGATAGTAACTTTAAATGATCTCTAATAGCAAAAACTAAAATTGTACATGATCTCGACCCCACAGAGTCAAAGTTGAAACATTCTTTGAACGTAGAATAATATGTCTTAAAAACTTTTATATAAAGTTGGACAGACAGAAACTTCAAGTGTTTATTGTATTATATTTTATACCCAGAATATTTGCAACTGAAATTTTATTCGTTTAGGTTTAGCCTGAAGCAATATAAAAACACTAGCTGCGCTCCGCGGTTTCACCCGCGTAGCTCCGCTCCTGTTGGTCTTAGCGTGATGATGTATCTTATAGAGTATAGCCTATAGCCTTCCTCGATAAATGGGCTATCGAACACCGAAAGAATTTTTCAAATCGGACCAGTAGTTCCTGAGATTAGCGCGTTCAAACAAAGAAACAAACAAACTCTTCAGCTTTATAATATTAGTATAGAAAGTATAGATGTCATTTCAAAAGAATCTTGTTTAGTTTAATTTGTCATAAAGGTATTTTGTAATTTATTGTTGGGTTGTGGAATGAAACGCCTTCGTCACGATTGATATTTTATTCCTTGTTACATTCGCTATTCACTATAATATTCACAATCTTAAATAATAGATTTAAATAACCTTAAACCAAGCACGAGGCACGGCTAAGGCACTTGTTGACCGCACTGGTCGGCTGTTCAAGATCAAGTGCTAGCTGATCGTCTCTTCAAAAAATGTGAGCCATCAACTGACAACTAACCGACTGGAGGGGAGGTTAAGTTGTCAGGCGGTAGATTATAAATAACGGAAAACCTTGTCTATGGAAATGTACTATGTATGATTTTAAAATTTGTAACAGCTCGGCCATCCGATCTTCAACGAGTGCCTTCGTTGGCTTGAATTTAATTTAAACAAAAATAAAATGTTAAATGGAAAATGGAAAACAAAATATAACCATGCTTACATGAAATTGAAACAAATCCTTATAATTAATATTATGTATTTACAAATAGTTCCCGAAGTTTGAATTGGTATGATTAGCTTTTACAAATAAGATTTACAAATTTCAAAAAAAAAATATATATCTCTATTGGAACAACTTCGACAATCGCTACAAAAATTTGTATAACAAAAACTCACTTCTCTATCCGTTTGATTAGGACTAATTCAAATTCAAATAATTTATTGCTTACCAATAAATTTTTACATATTAGTGACCTTATGCAGGTATTGCAATACAATCATAATGTTATATTTAAATTACACAATACTATCTCATACATTTAAATTTGACCATAATTATTAGATTACAAAAATATCAATGTTCAATACTAATTGTTGCTTTCTTTTGGGCGGTACATCATTGTACCCAGCATGCCCTCAACAGTAATAAAAATCACTCAGTACTCACTGCTTGCACATAGACTGCATATTGTTACTCTTTGGGCGGCACATCATGCCCGGCATGCCCACAGTATGTAAGCTATTCGTTTTGGGCGGCACATCATTGTGCCCGGCATGCCCATAATAATCATAAAAATCACTCGGTACTCACTGTTCGCACATATACTGCATTTTGGTTCTCGTTGGGCGGCATATTGTGCCCGGCATGCCCACAATATGCAGGCTATTTCAAATTCCATGTGTTTGTTATAAACGTCGATCATTCTTCGTTCATACCAAACACGTAGACTTGACTCGTCATTTTAAAGAAGGATGTGTATTACAAGATACATAAAGAACTTTAAACTACCTAATGTCATATAAAATTTAATTATTTTGATTCTCAATGGCATCAGAACAACTATCATCACCGTCATTATCGCTATCCGACATCGATTTAAAATTTAACCAAGGGTGCATTTTGTCGGCTGCCACAACAGCTTCGTACCGCCTTCCTTTTCGAGATAAAGGGGTATCCTCTACCACATAACGGTCGCTTGGTAAAACTTTAATTACGCGGTACGGTCCCTGTAGCTTGGGTTCCAACTTTTTAGACTGCCCGCTACCAGATGCAACTGCTCTCAAAATTCGCACTAGATCACCTATTTTATATACTTTTGCCGCTTTTCTTTTTCTATTATACCGTTCTTCACTGACCTTTGCTTGCATCAGGCAGCGTGCATCTAATCTAATATCGTCAATCTTACCGTCTACTATTCCATGTCCTACATCAGAAATTACTTCACTTAATATACCTTGCGAAGGATTTGTAACCCTACGCCCAAATAATAATTCACTAGGAGTTTTTTTTGTGACATCGTGTATTGTCGTATTAATGCCTAACTGTATATCCGATAGATTATCATCCCATGTTCTAGGATCTTTGCCATGGTTCATGGTTCCCAATGATGCCAATATAGTTCGGTTTGACCTTTCTACTTGACCATTTGCTCGCGGCGTGGCTACTGCATTCATAACATGCTTTATGCCTAAGGCCTGTATAAATTTCTTAAACTTCTTGCTGGTAAAACAGCTACCTCTATCAGAGATGAGGCGTGTTGGAGTACCGAAATACCCAATAAGATTTTTTTTTATTACTTTTATAGTTTCCGACGTTTTGGTACTTTTGACGGCAGTCAAAGAAACAAATTTAGTAAAGGCATCGATGATTACTAAGATATATGAGTTCTCCTTCTTGCTCTTAATGAAAGGCCCAACATGGTCCACGTGGACCGTATGAAAGGGGATTTCTACTTTTTCTATGGAATGTAGGTGACCTTGTCGAGCACCACCTGGCATCTTATGGTGAGCACATTCTAAACACGCTGAAACATATTTGGTGACAAAGGTTCTCATTTTAGGAAACCAATATAATGCCCGAATACGATCTAAAGTCTTTTCTAACCCAAAATGGCCTACGTCATCGTGATTGGCTTTTACAATTTGCCAGCGTGCGCCTCTAGGCACTACCCATTTGATATTATCATCAGCTATGACCCTGTATACACGTCCATTTTTTAATTTGTAATTTTTAAATGTACTTACTATGTTGGGGGATTCTGGATCACTTAATATTTCTTTAATACGCCTTATATCGTCATCTGAAGATTGAACAGTAGTAATCCAATCTTCAGCAGTAACACTAAGTATATCAATAACGTGCAAATCGTCTACTTTTGAGTCTGATGGAGCTCGACTCAGGGCATCCACATGTGACATCTTATCTCCTGGTCGATACTCAATTTCACAGTCATATTCTTGTAACTGCACCCACCATCTTGCAATTTTCGGGATCACATCTCGTTTTGTAAGTGTGGTGCGTAATGAGTTACAATCTGTAAGTATTTTAAACCGTAGGCCTAACAAGTAGATCCTAAACTTGTTTAATGATGCTATCACAGCTAAAGTTTCTAACTCAAACGAGTGAAGTTTCTGCTCTTCTACCGTGGTTTGACGACTATAGTATGCTACAACTCTCCATAAACCTTTATCGTCTTTCTGAAGAAGAATACCCGCGATGCCGAATCTACACGCATCCGTATGTAACTGAGTTTCTAAATTTTTGTCGTATAGTGCGAGAATTGGTCTGCTGGTCAATCGTTTTTTAATCTCTGTAAATGCAGTTGCTTCTTCTACGCCCCATTTCCAAGGCGCATTTTTCTTTAGAAGACCCGTCAATGGTTTTACTATCAGAGCAAAATCCTTGACAAATCTTCTAAAGAAGCTGGCAAGTCCTAAAAATCGCCTAACGTCATGCTGATTTAAGGGAGTAGGAAATTTTGAGACTGCTCCGGTTTTTGCGGAGCCTGGTTGGATACCATTACCACTTATTTCAAACCCTAAAAAGTCTAATTTATCAAACATAAATTTACATTTCTGCATTTTCAGTGTTAAGCCTCCTTCTTTTAATAAATTCAAAACTTCTTCTAGTCTTTGCAGCGCTTCATCAAAGCAACGCGCGGGTATCAAAACGTCATCCATATACACAATTACATAATTTAAACGTGCCTTATTAAGAATCTTATGCATGGCTCTTTGGAAAACCGAAGGCGCGTTTGCTAAGCCAAATGGCATTCTGGTGTATTCATATTGTCCATCTGGCGTGACAAACGCGGTCTTCTCTTGAGACTTCTCCGAGATGGGAATCTGATAGTACCCTGAAGCCAAGTCCAGCGATATGAACATCTTATGGCCCGCTAATTGATCAAGAAGGTCTTCTACCCTAGGGAGAGGATAATGGTCTCGCTTAGTCCTGCTGTTTAAGGCTCTGTAGTCAACACACATTCGCCTCTCACCACTTTTCTTTCTCACCAATACAATGGGGCTCGCGTAAGGTGATGAAGACTCCTTAACTATACCACAATCTAACATTTCTTCTACCATGCGCCTGACATCTTCTCTTTCTGCATACGAGAGTCTATAAGGCCTGTAAACTACCGGTTCTTCATTCTTTAATTGTATATCCATTTCTAATACAGTTGTAAATCCGAGATCTTTAAGACAGGAAGAAAAACAGCTGCTATATCTTGCTAGCAAGTCCTTCACCATTTGTTTTTCTAATTCGCTAAGATTATCCCCTATAACAGGCTCAGATATATCATTTCTGTCAGTGAAATTAACGTTATTTACATATTTACAATCATTACTCATTACCATACTGCGTATCAGCAACTGTTCACGTTCTAAAATTAAACCCTTAGTTCTAGGATTTAAGATAAGAAGACAGCCTAATCCATCTTTTAATTCATATTCTCCCGGAAACAAATAGAATTCAGAACCATTTTGTCCCCGCATACCACCTCGAACATATACAGTACAAGAAAGTTCAGGTTTTGCTAATACTGCGACAGTTTGTATTGCTTCAGGGTTAATATAAGTTTGCTCCCTACATAGCAAGTGTAGTTTAGCGTTTTGGGTCTTACAAATCTCCAACTTATCTACGGTTTTAGTGATTTTAATACCCGGCCGTTCTGAAAATGAATGCCCTAGAAGCACTGGATAGTTAATAAGATTATCATTAATAACTAATATTTCTATATCTCTTTCAGTAACTCCTTGTACCTCAATATTAACCAACGACCTACCGATAGGCTGGTACGGTATATTGCCTAGGCCTTTTAGTAAAGGTAAATCATTTGTGGTCCAAACGAACCCTAGATTTAGAGCGTCCGTCAACCGAATTAGTGTACATTCGCTTCCTAAATCTAAATGACATTGGACATTTACCCCGTTAATACGTATAGGAAAAGTATAAATACTCGCCGATTGTTGACAAGAGATTTTTAGCACGGTTTTTTCCTTATCTAGCTTTTGAGCGGGTTCCATTTTAGAACACGCATTAGACAAATGACCTAATAAATTACAACGACTACACTTTAATAACGGTTTATTGCATTTATAGCTAGGGTGACCTACTTCGTTACAATTGAAACAAGTTACCCGACCCGGTTCGGATCTATTCGGCTTATTCAAGACCCTATTTGAATTATTTGGTACCGGCCGTTTATCCCTATCTCGAATTGATCTTTCGGTATCCCTAGAAACGCCTGGTTTAACAGTTTTAAAAAATTTGAGTAACTGTTCAGGTTCAGAAAATTGTGCCGCTTGAGCTCCTAGCCTAATACCCCTATCTTCAATTCCATAAATTAGACAATCAACTGCATTTTTGCCATATATGTTGCAACGGTTTAGTAAGTTAATTTTAGTGTAATAATATAATTCTGGAGATTCACTAAATCGTAGTTTTTTATTCAACATTTCAGTTAACAATTCACCATAATTCTGGGTAGATGGAAAAGTTTCAATTAATTTAACTTTCCATTCCTCCCAAGAATACAGCAATGTGGGGAGACTTTGGTACCACGTTTTAGCTATTCCCGAGAGTTTAGGCAGAGCGTAGTGCACGACTTGTTTTTCTGACCATTCGTAAATTAATTTACATTCCTCAACCTTCGATAACCACGCATTAATAGTCTGTTCTTTTGCCATTGGATCAAAATCAGGTATTACATTGTGAATAGACGAAAATTTATCACTAGAACTATATTTCATCGATTTAATTGCATCAACAAACGAATCTATTAAAGTACTAGTTACATCGCTTTTATCACCTTTTTGGGGTCTTGTAATAGAGCAGTCTTTACTACGTTTCCTACTTCTACGGTCCCGATCAATATTCATAATTCTGCTATCGTGGCGATTTCGTAGCCGACTGCGGCTACGACTTCGATGTTCACCAGATCGTTGGCTGCGACGTTCAATGCTACGCCTAGAACGTCGCTCACCGGGGCTCTTTTGGTGGTGCTCAGTGTTAGGGCGGCTCCGGTGACTGTCACTTCGGTTCGGGCTTGGGCGCTGACTGCGGCGGTCTGAGCGCTTTTCGCTGCGGCGCTCTCTACTACGCCGGCTTCGCTGTTCATTGCCCTCACGACTGCCGTCTCGGCTGCGCGAAGGAGTTCTTGACCAATCACGGCCCATCACCAATCTGATAAAAAAAAATTAATCCGAATCAGGTTCATTTATTATTAAAAAAAATATATATATAAGTTAGCTTTTATGTTTTAATGTAAAATGCAAATCATAAAAACATCAGGGAGTTCACGAACAGTACCAGAGAGTACCCTGGCATACTGATAGCAAAATCCGTATTAGACTAGTCTAGTGTTACAGCCCTACTACCCGGGAGTGCCCTGGCCAAATAGTGCTGTACCTCTAAACTATCCAACTAGATGTATATACGCTTGATCATTAAGAAAGAAAAAATACGTGTATATAATATCACTACATAGTATAAAACAAAGTCGCTTTCTCTGTCCCTATGTCCCTATGTCCCTATGTCCCTTTGTACGCTTAAATCTTTGAAACTACGCAACGGATTTTGATGCGGTTTTTTTTAATAGATAGAGTGATTCAAGAGGAAGGTTTATATGTATAATAACATCCATTAAATAGCGGAGAAGTACTGTTATTTTTGAGGTTTCTAATGTGATGTCGTAAAAAATTACATTTTTTCCGCTTACATTGCAAACGCAGGCTGAACCCTACGAGCTTTATCAAAATAATGTACTAAGTATTATACACATTGAAAAGGTCTACAGAAAAGTCCGCGATGGTATATGTCTATCTCTTATGGATAACCCACAATAACTTTTTTTTGTCATTTACTTTTTACGACAAATAATGGCTAATTTTCGAAGCGATTTTAACCAATACAGCATTAATCCTTAACCAATTAAATACCTTGAATACATTGTTCATTTAATAAAGATCTATATGGCCCTTTACACCGTATGATTTAAGTGAATATTTTCGAAGATATTACAGATTTAAAAATTGCGGGACGTAGCGTTTGCGGCGGTACCGGCCGGCCGCCCGGCTATATATTTTATACCCGTGCGAAGCCGGAGCGGGCCGCTATGTTTTTATATACCACGTTCACAGTTTTTCTGTAGTGTATTTAGTATCAGCATTGCACCCGTGCGAAGCCGGGGCGGGTCGCTAGTATATATATATATATGTTTTTTTCTTTTTTTTTTTAAATAGTTTAGTCACTCAACCTTATTACCAGAGTGTAGCCCTGGTCAAATATTGTCAAGATTCCAAACTATTCAATTCTGTGTATTGCTAGCACTATCAGGGAGTGCCCTGACCACGTGACAACAACTCACATATAATATAGTGTTCAATACAATATCATAAACGTATCACAAGTTCTCTTTTTTTTGTGTATGATAGTTTAGTCACTCAACCTTATTACCAGGGAGTAGCCCTGGCCAAATATTGTCAAGATCCTAAACTATTCAACTAGTGTCTTGCTAACACTATCAGGGAGTACCCTGACCACGCATTAACAATTCACGTACGTACTTGTAATGTTGTAAATTATTCGATTAAATAATCTAAAATCACAGTCGTATCACCAGGGAGTGCCCTGGCCAGATTCGATCTGGATCGTAGATCACTTAAAGCGTCGTTTGTTAACATTATCAGGGTGTGTGAACCCGGCCAAATGCTAACAATCAACGTTCGATACACGTACAAGGATTATTAATTATTCACACATTTGTGGGCAAATGGACGATAACAAGCCTTTTATTAAACTAACAAGCATAGTTTAAAATACATAAAGAGAAAAAAAAATATCCTTTATAATAATTATGATCCATATGTAAACTATATGTTAATAAAAGACGGTGGTAAAAAAATATAAAAAGAAAAATGTCACATTACCTTGTTATCGTTATCCCACTTCTGAAGCTGTTGGGTTGTGGAATGAAACGCCTTCGTCACGATTGATATTTTATTCCTTGTTACATTCGCTATTCACTATAATATTCACAATCTTAAATAATAGATTTAAATAACCTTAAACCAAGCACGAGGCACGGCTAAGGCACTTGTTGACCGCACTGGTCGGCTGTTCAAGATCAAGTGCTAGCTGATCGTCTCTTCAAAAAATGTGAGCCATCAACTGACAACTAACCGACTGGAGGGGAGGTTAAGTTGTCAGGCGGTAGATTATAAATAACGGAAAACCTTGTCTATGGAAATGTACTATGTATGATTTTAAAATTTGTAACATTATAAAACAGTAGGGACTTTTGTATGTTCATTACAATATAAAAAATTACATATTGTATTTAGTACCTAAGTTATAAGTATAAGTTGTTGCTTTTTCAAAATTGTTTATTTATTTAGACATTCAAATGTTTTTAAGAATTTATATTACGCCTTAAAAATCAATTTACTTTATTTAAAACTTTAATTTTGCTAATGAAAAATTTGAAATTTGACTTTCTTCGCGAAAAAAGGGAAATTAATTTTTAAATCGTTTCAACTTTTTATGTAATCATTAATATGGTGATTTAGTACTCACCGTGTTAATGGTTAAATACTTTTTATTCATTTAAACCTATACATTGTCGTAAAAGATCAATTTTCTTTTTATAATAGAAAAACAAAAAAGCTTATTTTGTAGTTACATAATACGTGTAGCTAAACTATGATGATACATAAATATTATTAACAACATAATATAACATCAATTGCTTTTCTGTACGAAAAGTAGCGAGCTCAAGTTATTGCAAATAGAAACAATGTTATTTAGGTCAAGCGGTCTAGCCCGAACCTTAGAGAATCTATTATTAGAACGATGCATTATAAACTCGACATTTACGGGATATAATATAATATGTATAAATTTTAATATATTATAACTAAACTATATAAATTATTGTGTAACCTAACGTCCTAGCTCTGTGCGGTAAATAAAAAAAAAACACACACACACACACACACATACATATAGATGTTTTGATTTAAATCGTAACAAACACAAAAAAACTATCCTATTTATAATATTATTATCTAGCATTGGGATGATGGTGTAGACAAGCCGCTAGCCTTGGCTTCCCCAAGATTGATTAGGTCATTAGGATTACAAACAAAATTTTAGCGTAGCTGTTAGGACGTGTCACACAGAAATAATGTGGATTTCTACTAGTAAAGGAATCGTCAAAATTGGTTACGAAGATATTAGTTTTATTCATAACGAACACACTTTCCTTTTACAAGATCTTACAATATAATACCGTCTTTCTTCGAATAATTTAGTCGGATTTCAGATTTGATCCCCGCTACTGGGAAATATTGCGAGAGGCATTTCTAAGAATAGAAATAAATGGATCTAATTCCCTACTTGTCTACTTTTCACTGCACAGTTATGTAGTTTTAATAATATTGTAAAGTTCTACTAAATGTCCGGAAATAAAATCTATTTTCAATTTATTAACTTTGTATATATGTATTTCCTACGTTAGAGAGTTACTATTTAAACTATTAATAATTGTTTTCTCATACGATGATAAACACTTGAAATAAGAGAACAAATAAAATATCTGAAGTTTAACGATACAATTACTCATCACTTACATACCGGGTATTCCCTTTATTTTTATATATCTATAGAATAAGAAATAAAACAGCCTGTATATACCGCTAGTTAATTGCACGTGAATTCATTTGATAACAGATACGTTCGCGATAACACTCAATAGACATCACTGTCAGCGGTGAGTGCTTCAAAATAATTTAATTTCTTATTGCAAACATAATAATATTATTTATTTATTAAAACAATTAATAATTGTCATATTGTTTAGTAGTGGAAATTGATAATTAACCTGTATATAAAATGTTGAAGGTAAGTTTATAGATCGGTCAAGCTTAAATATAATCGAATTCATGTTGTCTGAGATTTTCTTAAGATAGTCTTTTTAATAAGTACAAGCATTAAAATTTAGTTTTTCTTTCATTTAATAACTATCGATTAACAATTAATAAATCTATTCACACAGATATGTTATAAAAATGCTATGCCCGTTACATTTTAACTTATTCCCTAGATGTCATTAATTACATACAGTTTTAGCACATTTTAATATGTTTATTGTGCACGTGGAAACAATTTAATGAGAGTATTTTTATTTATCTCCTTATTATTATCAAAATAAACATAACATAAAACTTCACGTAAAACGCAAATAAAGACAATTTGTAGTTTATTCTAAGGTCGATAACATACTCTTAAAAGAACATACTATTGGCTGTATTTAAATATTTATTTAATATGAATTTCATTCTTTAGATTGTATTTGTTTAAAAACATTCAAATTCTTGTTTTATTCAATCACGAGTAGGTATACACAAAGTATAGGTACATGTTTAATAATATGAACATCTTTGCTTTTTATTTATTTCACATAAAATATGAATGCTTCTGCGGTTTTTACCAAGACATCCAAAATTATAAATTATTAATAATATTTTCGTATTATTATACTATTTAATATATTTTATTATATATCCTATAATTTAAGTAAATAAAAATGACATTAACATAATATACGCAAATATATTTGAAAATAGCTTGATTTCTTTATTTGTACAAATGGTATTTTTTAATATAAAGCATTTATTCATTTACATTTATTGAAATGTACGACATATTATGAAATATTATGTATAAATAATTATAATTACTGTCATATTCATAATTGGGAGTTCGTAATGGTTTAATTGTTAAATGGAGAGCAACTATCGAGTCTCTTGTCGGTTCTTCTCCATAGATACTGCTTTCCGAATCAGTGGTAAATGTTAAAAATATGTTATGACGATTCAAAAGTGCTTCTAGAAGAAGCCTAATTGAATAAATAAATGTTTGAGTTTGAGTTTGAAATATAAAATAATCTCAACAACTCTCAAAATATTTTAAAGAAACAATATAGTTTTTCATATCCATTATCACCTACCTTCTTCAAAAAATAGTATCTGAAAATGAAAATTTATGTAAAAAGTCTAACTAATTAATTATCGAATGCTCTAGACGGGCAATTAATAGTTTCTTGTTCTAATTACACTTTTTCATGAACAGTTCCAAATTCTCTTTATTCATTGTCGACTTTCGATCAGGCTCATTAGCCTGGAGAAAAATTTGTTGAAGGCCATTAGGTTCATTAAATTCTTCTTATATTTGTACGTATAATTAAAACGTTGGTATCTATGTAGTATAATCGGAAATCTACTGCTAGACATTGTAAATAGAGGATACATATTCCATTGGCTAATTAATTATTATGTGCATGAGTTTTAGAAACATCCAAAACTTTAAAAGTATTGGTATATTTTTTAAAGAATAAAAATAATTCAATCGCGAGGTGGGATTTGAACAGGCGATTTTTTGCCATACCGGACCATACCTTCATAGCATAAAACTATGATTCTATTGCATTCCAATTTGAAGTCCAGAAACTAGCTTTTAGCTCCATTTAGCTTCATGAAGCAGTGCTTGCTCACTTATTTGATTTAACAACAACCTTATTGTTGTTTTTTTGAAATCTCCGCGCAGATTTTTACAGGCCAATAAAATTCCTCATTAAATAATAAAATTTGGCCTCCATATACATCTCGAGAACGTACCTTCTAATACTGTACAAAGACTGAATTAAAAACATTTACCTTTATTTACAACGCGTTATCTAAATCGTGCTAAAGTATACAATCAAAAACACTACTTAAGATGAGAATGTTGTTTCTTTATCGTGAAAAGATAATGTCATCAAGTATTCATAAATATTTAGTTCCTATACAAAGTAAAGCTTATCATGTATATAATCCAAGTAATTGAAAGAAAGAAAATGTTTGTTTAACGGCACATAGCCAGACATTAAATTCAAACTTAAACTCAAACTCAAACATTTATTTAGACTTCTTACAAAAGGACTTTTGGATCGTCATAGCATTCATTAACATTTATCACCGATTCGGAAAGCAGTATCTATTGAGAATAACCGGCAGGAAAGTCCATAGTTGCTCTTATAAAATCAGACGAAATCAAAAATAGGACGAAAACAATACAACTATGTATTGAAATTGAAAAAATTAAATTATTATTATTATTTTTTGTTTCAGGCAACAGTCGTGGCGATGCAGAAGATAAAGTGAAGAACTAAGAAATCTCAGAGCCATTCAAGTTTAAAAAAGAAAATGGAAAAGATGACAATTGGACAAGAAAATGGCGCGCCGCCTATACGACCAACTGTGGACCCGTACAGTTCGAAGTAAGTATACTCAAACTCAAACTGACAGTTTATTCAAGACGACTTCTTTGGATTTTTCTTTGTGAAATTATTTACTATAGCAAACAGAAAATAGTTTGGAAAATCCAAAAGTGCACGCCTCATAATTTTTTTTTAATAATTATTTATTAATTATTATTTTTGTTTATTTAATAACAATTAAACCACATCGAATCAGACCCTGAAAAATGAAAGGGTTCTATTCCTGAGCATACTCAAGCGTAAGAGAAAAAAAAAGACTCGATTAGTAAAGTATTTCGGTCGCTATCGTGTTAACAAGAAAATCCTCCGCACATACAGACACACGGACGTCCAAGACAGAACTTTTTTAAACTGTTTTTTAACTAGTTTAAATAACAAAAATGACATCAAAAATATCATGAATGTTAAAAATAGTGTTTTTTCTTAATATGTGTGTGTATGTATTATCTTACAAGTGCAATGTATGATACATAAAGACATTTTAAGTTTGAAAAATCAGATGTTTTGCGCGAAGTGCTAGTCGGTACTAGCTGATGATGTCTTCGTATGCCGGTTACCGAATCGTAATAACCTCGCACCTCCTTCTTGAATTTTTTGACGTCTTTGACCGGGCAGTTCTCAGTGCGATTAGCTCTCAAGGCCCCTGTAGCATAATAGCCAAGCTCCTTCAGGTGTCTCATCAGGCTCAAAGACGTAAAATAATTGTTGAAAAACAATTTTATGCCACTGTTAGGCGGAAGTTTGCTCAATGTAATTAGGCTGAGAATCCGATCCGATCAGGTCACTGTCTTCGTCAGTGACCTGATCGGCATTCTTGATGGGGGGCTCAACGTAAATTATATTTTCTGTATAATCATCAACCTCCTCACACTCCAAAGCAGATAATATTTCATGAACTTGTAACCTGTAACAATTCAACAAAACACGACATGCAGTGCCCACAGTGCATAACGTGCGATAAATCGGACGGTACGAAATTCGCAAGCATAGTATTCAAAATGACAGTGGCTACGTAAAAATTACATTGAAAATAAAATTTGGTAATAGCTGTCTCAAAAACCTTGAAAATGACACCCATGATGAAAAGATGTAAAATTTTCGTCGGCGCCATCTTCGATTTTAGTTTTGACCTCATATTGGTTAATAGCTACCCCAAAAACCATGAAAATGACACCCGTGTCGAAAAGATGTAAAATTTTCGTCGGCGCCATATTGAATTTTAGTTTTGACCTCATATTGGTTAATAGATACCCCAATAACCATGAAAATGACACCCATGACGAAAATATGTAAAATTTTCGTCGGCGCCATCTTGGATTTTAGTTTTGACCTCATATTGGTTAATAGCTACCCCAATAACCATGAAAATGACACCCATGACGAAAATGTGTAAAATTTTCGTCGGCGCCAT
>CAJQZM010035917.1:0-19406 GCA_907164665.1 Colias nastes | reverse complement strand
CATAAAGACATTTTAAGTTTGAAAAATCAGATGTTTTGCGCGAAGTGACAGTAGTACCCACCTCAACGCTTCGCTTATGAGGCGTGCAATAAACGATAGCTTTTCCAATGTAGTCCGTTTGATAAAAAAATTCACATGCTTGCATAGTGTGGTAAAAGTGATTCAACATGAACGGTAAGTTAAAACGCGAATTTAAGTTTGAAATTGCAAGCGCAGTTAATTAATTTTTGTTGAATCGAAAACAATTTAAATTAATGAATATGTCAAGCTTTTTAAATATATATATATTAGTCTTGTTAATTCTATCCTGTCTTATAAAGGTCAGTTCCCGAAGTTTGGTAAATAAAGCAAATTAGAAAATGGACAAAAAGCAATCATTTTCAATATTGTTGAAATAAAACCTTTCTCATGTATTACTTACAAGTTACAACCAAGTCAATGACCCTCACTGGATAATTGATCCTCTTACGGCATCCACCCAAAGATTCAATTCATGTTACTGTATTTTGTCAATCCAATTTATTGGAATTGTAACCCCAAATATTAACGCAAGATTAACGCCAGAGATTGCTTTATTATAGAGATAATCCATTGAGTACATTAATAAAAACAAACATAACAACGTAATAATATAATATCCGGTTAAATTTCTCTTAGATATCACTACATAGTATAAAACAAAGTCGCTTCCCTGTCCCTATGTCCCTTTGTATGCTTAAATCTTTAAAACTACGCAACGGATTTTGATGCGGTTTTTTTTTAATAGATAGAGTGATTCAAGAGGAAGGTTTTAGTATATAATTTATTAGGTTTTAGACAAAGCGGGCGAAGCCGCGGGCGGTAAGCTAGTTATGTATATTTTACTAGCTATGCCCGGCGGTTTTACCCGCATTACTCTGCTGCAATTGGTCTTAGCGTGATATAAAAACTTTCCTCGATAAAAGGACTATACAACAGTGAAATAATTTTTCCAAAAAGACCCGTGTTTCCTGAGATTAGCGCGTACAAACAAACAAACTAAAGAGTTTGTTACATAGCTACTGCAGCTTTATAAGTATAGATTGAGTAACGTTAAAAGCATAAAGTTCAATATCGTTAACAAAAGCATTACTGTTGCCAATATTTACAACAATTGATGGTACTTTCAAAAGTTGCCAAATGATCCACTTTCAAAACGAGCCAACTTCTGCGTTTGGAAGTATAAAAACCTGCTTTTGAAAAGGTTACCGCGGGTATTGCAGTTTTATTATGTAAAAAAAGAATACATCAAAATTTAAGAATCATTTTTGAGTCTTTTTGTTTTTTTCTAAAAATAATTAATAACTTAACAATAATGTTTCACCTTTAAGAATAGATTAAAATTTAAAATATACAAAGTTTTCCTTACCCATTAGAGATTATTATTTTTACCAGCAAAGCAAAAATGAAATTGGTTAATAATATTCGTTGTATCTTTTTAATAAATACAGATTTAATTAACTCAAATACATCTCGACACACGTATCACATATTACAAAACATACTCCCACGTTTCTAACATAATTCGGTACATAATACAAGTAATGAGCTAATAAATACACTTATGAATTATGATTACTGATTCAGCCACATACGTGTTCGCTAATTCAGTGTAACCTCGAACTTAGTTTATTACGAATATCCTATTTAATTATTTATTTATTTAACTTTCTGTTTAGTAATTTTACGTACGATTAGGAAAGTATTTTTTTCGTATATATTTGACGTTTCATTTACATAATAACTATTAAGTAGTCTGTGATATCATGGAGAATCAATATTATCCACTAGTATTAGTTAACTTGCATTTATTATCGTTGTATGTGTGATAATTCGTTTAATTGAAACTTAATTGTCTTGTTATAGATTTATAGCCGCAATTTTATTCTCCAAGATAATCCTATCATGAGTTTTCTAATAACAAATTAAATATACTTATTTGCTTGTATAGGACTTTTGTTTTCCAAGACCTACTTAACTTTGAAAAAAGAGAAGTGTTAGATGCAATTAAAAGAAAACTCTATACAATAAAGAAATGTTTATTTGTATCACTATACATATATACTTACTATAGAATGGTATTATTTAGGTATTTGCCTCGAGTGAACACAAGTTAATGCCTGCCAATCTGACGGATCTAGGCGGGATTTATCAATGTCGTACTGTCAGACCAAAAGCACAAGCAAGCAGTCTTGTCGCGTAGTTAAGCACGGAATAGTAGCACGGAATATTATTATTTTGTACATCTTCAACATAATATAAAGGAAGGTTTAAAGACGACTAATTAGTACGGGAACATTTTCTCACTATAGTTTTTCAGAATGAACTGTGAAATCCTTGCCATAAGAATTTCTATTTCATCCCCACAGGACATCTACAGAACATCTACGGACATCCTGTTACCATGAAATAGCATTGAAGCAATAATATTATAGTCCTGCAACCTACCATTGCTCTTCCTTCTGTCACGGCCAATAATATCTATTATGACTAACAGTTGAAAGATTGCGTTTCAATTGTCCAATTTATAAAAAGGTTAACGTTCTAAGGACAACTCTTATTCGTCTTTAGTTTTCCTTATAACATTATTTAACAAGACAATCATTTTATAGTGTAAAAGGAAATATGGTCACCCTGTCATATATGCAAATGCTGTTATGTTAAAATTAAAAAGACACTTATCAACTGTATTATTATTAAAATAATATGCAATATCATATATTTACATAGCAATGTTAGGTTGGCCACTCAATAACTCTGAAGTCCTCTTGTCACATACCACAATCCAAGATGACGGGTTATTAAGATGGACTGTCTCTGCGTGCCAACTTGATTAACAAGACAATTAGACCATTGTGAGACTACAATCATAAGGGGATTTACCCTGACAATACAATACATTGATGTTGAACTCTACGTTCGTTGTAGAATTTGTTTCTTCAAGTTAAACTGTGTAGGAAGTAGTCTTTGCAATCACTTCTTAGCTAATAAAATTTAACGTTGATTTATTTTAGTTACGGCAACATTTGTCTCCAATTAAATTGAATCTAAGTATAGACGTAACTTGCGAAAACAGTTAATTACAGTTCTCCATTTGAATACTCCTACTTTTAGCTCAAAAATACCTCGGGCTATTGCACAAACTACATCCTGATAAGTTTACATTAATAATATTAGGCCAGCAATTCTCTTTTCGCGAATGTGATCTCCCCGGTCTATTAACGGTAACTTTCAGTATTATTTACTTTAAACCAAAATTGCAAATTTCTGTGATTTAATCTCCAAGTAACCCGTGGCAATGTGCACCATTTTATATGTATTTTTTAGGAGTTTTTATAATGTATATAGGAAGAAATATATAAGATACTTTAAAATTAAACTTATAAGTATTCCAACGAATATTTACGGAACTCATTAAGGCTATATTCCAAGTCATTAATCCTTGTCGTTATTAACGAGTAAGTAAATGGAATGATACTTTATGTAATTAGAGTCAGGTTTGTCATGTGTATTTCTGCTTTACTATCAAAAACACAAAACAAAGTATTTACAATCATGCCCATATATCTCACACTAACAATACAGCCTAGTTCGGCTGTATTGTGATTTGTGAGTGATATATTATGCCGAAGCTGCCGAAATTCAGATTAGTACGAATGACTCAACAGTTGTTCAATATGGCTTAAAAATAAAATAAATGTTCTTTTAGAAAACTGAAAAACAAACGCGTAATATTATTGTATTGTCATCGATCCTTGATACGTGTATACAATTTGAATTAAATCTGTCCGTTTTACGAGGTCAATGTCAAATTTTTTGTGCCAATTGCTGTGTTATTGGGTAGATCTGGGAATCGACCAACTATTTTTCATGCCTAAGAGATAAGAGTAAGGCAAAACTACGTTTACCGTGATAGCTAGGATTTTATATAATTTATGGATTTCTATGAAACAACTTGCGATCGACAAATTTGCATTGTAGATATTATGAGTGCCACAATGCGTGCAGGTAAAAATTGTAAACGAATACTTAAGACAGCCCTCTGCATATTTAAATGTAGATTAAAATAACACTCTCACAATTCTGAAAAAATATATACATACATTTATTATATTGGCAAGATAATACGAAGACACTTTTACCTTATCTACGAGTATAACCAAGGTTTTACATAGTTATGGCTTTATAATCTTCTGTCATACTTGACCTACAGAATTATACTATTTCAAGAAAAATGACGTCAGAAATAAATGTCACTGATAAATCCTTAAAATATAGGAGAGAAGTCAAGGTCCAAGGATATTGAAAATAAAATTGTCGTTTAGAATTAGGTTTTCTCTACACCTACATTTCGCTAATTGTATAGAGCAGTCGTACCTAGGAATCGTAATATAATATTTTTCAAAAAGGATAAATTGATTGTTTTAAATTGACAAGTTAACCTCTATTTCTTTGGCATTCTTGCGCCATGCAAGAAGAGGTCTAAATATATCGGTTGCCTACATTTGAGTTCTCCTATTTTCTTCTACGAATCTTACGCAAATCAAGTCACTAGAATAATTATATTCTAAGTAATTCTTAATAAACAAACACGCAAAATGATCACAAGATGTACGTTTAGATGACGCAATAAAAAACACATCTTTCGTCACGTTAAATGTTAAATTGGGATCAATTTCATTTGAACAATCGTATTGGAAATAAATTGTCACGTTTTGTGTTATGCTTTTGTTTTTTACAAGCGATTGGAGGTGATTGGAGGCTCGAACGTTGTTGGAATATGTCAACTCGCGATAAAAAGAGAATTATTTTCAACAGGTCGATGTTAATTGATTTTTATTGAAAAGCTACACATTTCTTTATAGTTACTAGATGTTTTATTGTTATTTAAATGATCCGATGAATTAGTGTACCGTTATAAATTGTAATGGAAGTTGATATTTTATTGTTTTCCATTATGATTATAAAGATTGATATTTATCGCGTTCGATGTCAATATTACACATAGGACAATGGTAATGCTAAATCAAATCGCAATAAGTATAAATGAACTGAGGAATGATTTAGTAAAATCTTCGTTCATTTGTATTTATACTTGTATGGCACGTTTTTGCATTTTTTGATGAATGTATTTATGTAATATGCCTTCATGATTATGCTAGGATATATATTTTTAACTAAATGTATGTTATTATATTACAGAATACAATTAACTTGCAATGGTTCGAGAGAAGATTTGGATCCCTACGAGCCGGCGAAAAACAGACCCTTGGAATCAAATACATCGTAAGTTTATTTTATTCACATATTATAAATACACCGACTATCATATAACTTTATAGTCTACAGAATCTTAATTTAAGAGCTCATAATACCTATTATATGATTTACCATTCTTAGCATTATCTGTTATTTGTAAAAGCTAGTTTTAGGTTAATTCCTAGACATCTTCTATTCTATTATAATCGTCATCTCCTTGTTTCAATTCTTTTACAAAAACATATGCATTTAATTGTATAAGAACTAGGTAATAAAAATGTGTGCGTGTACTAGTGTACACACGTAAGAAGTGAAACTTCTTTATGACCTTATTTTTCAAAAAATAATTTACTATATGCAACTTTACAGAAATACGTCAATCACGCGTGGTAGGGATAAAAACAAAATGGCGCGTAACGGAAAAATGTCACGCGTAACGAAAAAATGTTACACTAAATTTTTTTCCAACCCCGATAAAGAAGTTTCACTTCAAAAATGTTTATTATAACGCAATTTATTTTGTAAAACGCGTTTGAATCGTCCACGTACCACTTTATAAATTCTCACTGAAAATAACCGCCAAGAAACTACCTTTTTCGCGCATTTATTTGTTTTTTTCAACACATATGTATCTTGTTTTTTTTTCGCGCGTTTCCTTTGTTTTTTTTTTCAACGCACATCTTGTTGTTTTTTTCTCGTGTTTCTTTTGTTTAATATTAATTATACATATTAAATTATTTTACAGGAGTTTCGGTGCACTCGCTCATCTTTTGAAAGCTTCATTGGGGTCTGGTGTCCTGGCCATGCCGCTTGCGTTCAGAAACGCCGGCTTATTAGTCGGATGTTTTGGGACTATCATCATTGGATTAATTTGTGGACATGTTATACATATATTGGTAAGTTTTGTTATCTACTTGTACACGATTAATGTAATGAAACTCTGGAATGGAAAAATAGTCTAAATCAATACCTATCTTAAAGCAGTTATTATTCTTGAGTGCGAAAGGCTATATAAGTAGGTAATATAATATGGAGGAAATATTGTCTTGTTTGTTCGTTTGTAAATAAACTACAATGGTATTGGACCGATTTTTCACCACCAGAAGCTTAACCAATTTAATGACATAGGCTCATTGAGGTTAGTACATAGTAACTCAATGCATAGGCTCTATTTTTTATCCTTTTTTGTGCGGACCCGGGGCGAAACAAATTCGCTTTCTCTGTACCTATGTATGCTTAAATCTTTAAAACTACGCAACGGATTTTGATGCGGTTTTTTTTTAATTGATAGAGATTCAAGAGGAAGGGTTAGTATATAATTTATGAGGTTTTAGCCAAAGCGGGCGATGCTGCGGGCAGAAAGCTAATAAACTATAAACCCTTGATATGATCACAAAAGGAAGACCAGGCATTTATATAGCGCGTGGTCCGAGTAAATAAGGAATTTGTCGCTATGGCAACGTTTGAAACTTTTTGAAATTAGTTACCGGTTTTAACTTATTCTTCTGATATTGCCTCGCGAATATCAAAAATAGAATTTTAAGATTTCTTTGATTATAATCACAGAAATCTTAAAATTCTATTTTTTTATTAAAAACTGTCTCTTACAAGTTTCGTACCTAAACTTTCTACGAAAATTAAAATTTCGTAAATCTTTCAAATTAATTATCTAGATACAATTGAAGTGTCAACACACAATGATTTTGTACATTTATTTGAATTAAATGATTAGCAGCGTTAATTTTAATGCATATTTTAATTTAGAATTAACCTCCCTCTGAATATAAATAATTTATTTCCGCACTCTATAAAAACTTGAGATAAGAATCTAATCTTACAACACATTAGAACCATAACCACTTACCATAAAGTGATAACGACTTAAACATGAACAATGCTTCCGAATGCAGTTTTTGATGGTACAGAAAACTCAACCTTATTCATAATAGAATAAGGTACAAATTGTGATGTTAATGAAGATAAAGCTTACGTTTTTAAATTACACTTTCGCTAGTTGAAGCCGACAATGCCCAATTTGCTTCCTTTGTTTAAACTTTCGTTTTCACATCATTTCTATTGCATAATCAGCAGTTATTATGATGTGTTACGTACTTTACTGGTCGTGATATTTTATGAACTATAACCTAATTAACCTTTTATGTGGTAATACCTGAATACTTATTCGTTTATTTTTTATTAAATAGGTTATACTTAACTTGTGTGTGATAAATAAAATTACAATGTGAAATTCAAAATTTTGATTCGTGCGATTTACCTATGCTAAAATGTTAACCTATACTGTAATTTTTTATAACGACTAACGAAGTTTTCTATTAATATCAGTAAAAAAAGAGGTACTTAATCAAACGAGAGTAGATTTCAAAGTTTTCAAATTTTAATTATAAGCGAGGTTTTGATTTTCCTATTTTACGCACGAGTTAAATGCTCTCTAATTGCGATAAAATATTATGCCTTTGTTTAAAGTCGTAGCAATTAGGCACAAATACGTACTTGTGGTAATTTGTGCGAAGGATAATGTATATAGTTTATTTTAGTTAAGCCCCAAAATTATAATTTTCATAAATAGTACTTAGGAATATAAATAAAAAGCTCAAAAAAGTCTTTGCTATTAGATAAATAAAGAAAACGTATGAATTGATTCTTGCCTGATTAATTACTTATCAGAAACATTTATATTATTGGAAAAAATACCATTTATAACACTGTTGAAGTCAAGTTGAAGTACTATGCGTCAACTAAAAAAAAAAAAGACGGATTGCACTCCGGGAGTGCCGGCAGCTGAAGTGAAAACTTGATTATTAACGTTCAGCATGTTTGATATTTTGGAATGGTATCCGTCTTACGCATGTCTTACGCTTTTTCGATCAGGCCACGTGTCCTGACGCGAGTTTAAGATTTTATACCCAACGCCGCTAAAGAAGTTTTCACTTCAAAAAAGACGGGTTGCACTCCGGGAGTGCCGGCAGAAGTGAAAACTTGATTATAAACGTTGAGCATGTTTGATATTACGTCTTACGCTTTTTCGATCAGGTCACGTGTCCTGACGCGAGTTTAAGATTTTATACCCATTACAGAAAAAGTGCTCAACGCCGCTAAAGAAGTTTTCACTTCAATAATGAAATTACTCAAACAATTAGAAATCGTAGGAATAAAGATAATAATTAATCAAAAAATATTATGAACATAGCTGTTCCGCGCGGTTTCACCCGCATTGCTCCGCTCCTGTTGGTCTTAGCGTGATGATATATATAGCCTATAGCCTTCATCGATAAATGGGCTATATAACACCGAAAGAATTTTTCAAATCGGACCAGTAGTTCCCGAGATTAGCGCGTTCAAACAAACAAACAAACTCTTCAGCTTTATAATATTATTAGTATAGATTAAAAAAGGTTTTTAATACATATTATTTTATGTGCGTGTTATTATTACAGGTAAAGACGTCACAACAACTTTGTGTAGAAGTAAAGAAACCATGTTTAGGATATGCTGACACTTGCGACCTGGTCTTCCAAAACGGACCCAAACCTGTGCGACGATTTGCTCCACATGTTAGGTATTATAATATATTCAGTTATAATTAATATACTACATACTAATTTTTATGACAGGTATGTTAGATAGACAGGCAAAGTTAACGATAATAAACTTTTAGGCGTTTAAGTTTTCGTTTTTTTTTAATGGAAAATTAAAACTCCATTAACCTAACGGATCTCTATATTGGAAAAGGTCTGCAATCCATTAATTTAAAGTGTTTATAAACATCGAACTTGATTTTTGTACTATAACATTTTTTAATCTTGTTTAAAATATTCGTCACCATAAAGATTTTTCTTTAGATGTTCTCTTACTAAAATGATTATAATTAAATTGTAAAAAGCAATTAAGAGTAATTTTATAAAGATAAAGGGAAACGTAAAAAGGATTATAATTAAGAAGAAACGTTCCAAAATGGAGAAAAATATACAAAAGCGGCATCATCCAAACCTCAGCTGAATTATAATCATTAATAATAGCTGTTAATTAATATATAGCAGGGAAATTAATAGACACGTCATAAGCACGCAAATTGATATTAAATGATTGATTTTCAGAGAGCTGGCAGATTGGGCTCTGGCTGTTACACATCTGGGTGCTTGCTGTGTGTATGTTGTTGTCATATCGGAATCTTTTAAACAGGTATTTATTTTAATTAAAATTATATAGGTATATTTGAAAGAATATAGGTGTTTCTGTTGTTATTTGGGTTAGTAATTCTTAACATAGTCATCTTTCAAATTTTTAATAAGGCGCTTTTAAGAGTGGAATTGAGGTGCGTGCATTATTTGATTCATAAAAAACTTTATATAGTTTAGAAAATAAACGTTGAATTTAAATGTATTTAAAGAAAGTACATTTGAACATGAATGTGTCTTCTTAATAAAATTGGAATGGATATAACCTAACTCTTATAAACCACGTTTAAACAATTCTTTTGTGATTGCACTTTATCCACTCTCTTGGAGTTTTGTTTTTATTTTAATATTAAAGCAAGAAGCCTCACAATAACGTCTCTGTATGGAGACCACGATAACCTTTTGTACCTGTACAATAAATTAGCCATTGAGTTGTGAGGCTAATGAACACCCTACTGAATTTAGTAATTAGGTTACCGAATTGGAAACATTTATAATACCACCCACGTTACAATTATACCTAATACCAGGAAGTTTACCTAGTTCAGAAAAATATTTTTTTTAAATAAAATATTTACCACTGCCTACGAGAAAATATTTAAACAATTTTTTCGTTAGTAGCGGTTGCAACACTATAGTTTTAGGCGTTCTAAAATTACTTAAACCTTCTTCTCATTGCTCTGATATTCTTTAAACATTATGTTAAATAGATAGATAGTTTAATTTATTAAAAAAGGTTACACTTTTGAATTACACTGTTTTCTTTCACGCGTCTCCTACGTCACGGTGTTTTCTTGGCCAATTGATCGAATGCATCTATTTTCAATATACGTGATAACTAGTCAAGTAGTCAGTCCAAATCATAAGTTAAAAGTCTACCACACAGTCTCATTAATTCCTTATTTCCCAGATATCCGACCAATACGGTGGCCCAGATTGGACCGTCTCCGTCTACTGCGCGCTCTGCCTCGTAGTCTTGGTACCACTAAACCAGATAACCAAGCTAAAATACCTGGTACCGTTCTCAGCGATTGCCAACTTCGTCTGGCTGGCGTCCATCTGCATATCAATATACTACTGCCTGCGGGATCCGCCTCCACTTTCGAGCAGGAATATGGCCACTTCTATAGCTGGATTACCGAATTTTATAAGGTAAATGTTTTATGAGTCTTGGTTGGTTTTCAGATTTAATAGCAGCATCAGTTTCTATAAGGAGAAGATAAAAATTTCATCGCCATAACATTAGCTGCTACATTCATAAAACGATTCTTAAAAACTTAGAAACTTTACTGATTTTTTACTTCGAATAATTGAAAAGTTCACAGAAAATAAACAATATCTATTTTTATTTATCTCCTGTCACTGACTTAAAAAATGTATTTAACACATGTGTACATTTATTGAACTATCCATAACGATCTGCAGTCACATAATGGCACTTAAAAATTTCGCTCTGGCGTTGCGCCAAAGCATATCAGTTGGAAAAGTAAGCATTATTTTGCCAACTTATGGAGAGACTCGAAACCTCAAATCAAGAAAATGGGACGAAATATTCAATGGAATGAAATATGATTTTTAACCAATATTTAACTAAAGGGCCCAGAAACAAAATAAAACAGAACTTTTCGTATCTAATATTACATCAGGCTTCAGGATAGAATTCACACCAGATCACAAACTAGACCACATCAATAATTCGTATGGTAATTATTATTAAATATTCACATTTTTCACTAAGTTACAAAAAATAATATGACAGAGATGGGACTTAAAGTTGGAATCTTAATACCAGTAAAATACAAACCTAATATTCAGCTAAAAATATGGTAAAGACTGTAACTTTTGCTAAAATTGGCATAATTCCAATGCAAATTCCATGGAATGAGGATACGAATATGGAAACACTAAATAGCTGGGATATCTCGCTCGCAAGGAATGTCTCTGGAAATGGAAGGAGCACCCACGTGTTCTAGTGTGGTTACTACAAGAATTTATGCTAATCTTCTGTTATTGTAATTTTGCATTTTTGGCTACTATTTTTCAGATTAATTTTGTGTATTTTTACTTTGGCTATAGATTTTTAAATTCTATAGCATTTAAACATGTCAGAAGTGAAACTTTATGGCAAGATTCAAAGATAACAAAACCGTCGCTTTACTCCATGACGTGACGGTATTACCATGACGCGACCTTGAAATTTTACACTGAACACGCCTAAACTTCAAAAACATTTCAGATAAATTAATGTTCAAATTATTTTGAACAGTGGCGATTTGATTTGGTCTTTCTTTGATCTACAATAATAAGATCAAACATCAATGAAATTAAAAGACCTTTCTGAAGAAACAAGGAATAAAGATTCCATTTAATATTTCAGGAATTTATATGAATATTTCCTTGGTCGGATTTTATTAGGAACGCCGATGGAGTTAATAAAATCATCTCACTTCTACATTTTCGTAAAGTAAATTTGCCTCGATATTAAAACCGATATTATTAAATTATTAATATAGCTGAGAGGAATAAAAGAAGAATATTACTATTTTGCCATCACAATAATTACTATTAAAATAGTATAAACATAATTATAAATACTTTACAAATTCTAATATCCTACTTCTTACTAATATATTAATGAACGAGAAAGTTTATAAGAATCTATATTCTATACATACATTCACATTATGTTTGTTACACTTTCGCACGAAAACCACTGAACAGATTTTTAACGATATGTACTTGACAATGATGTAGCTTATGCGACAAAATAACACATAATAATGCACAGCTATTACTATATTCATTTTTACAAAACACACAATTTTCCACAGCACCTGTCTCTTCGCGATGGAAGGTATCGGCGTGGTGATGCCCATAGAGAACGAGATGACGAAGCCCCAGCAGTTCCTGGGCTGTCCCGGCGTGTTGAACATTGCAATGAGTGCTGTCGTTGCATTGTATGCGTTTGTTGGTTTCTGCGGCTATCTAAGCTTTGGAGAGACGGTCAGAGGAAGTTTGACGTTGAATCTGCCTCAGGATGAAATGTAAGTTGGTTTAGTTTGTATGGATTAGTTATTAGATTAGTTTGGATTTGTTAATTTAAGAACGTAGAAGGTATAGTTTAATATTGTAATTTATTGTATCTGGTAACGATCCTTGTGTCTAAATTATATTTTTCCTATGATTGTACACATTACGATTTGAAAGCATACCTTAATTTAGGTGTAATATTGAACACAATTTTAAATGTCCCAGAAAAATTATCATATTAAACAAAGTATTTTTTAAACTTTCCTCAATTAAGTATTATTTAAACTTAACAAATAACAATTATAATTCACAATCGTATATTTTAATTACATTAATTATAATCATATTAATTATTAATTAATTTAATTATTTGCAGTCTAGCACAAGCAGCCAAGCTCCTGGTAGCACTCGTGATGATCCTATCATACGCGCTGATCTTCTACGTGCCGGTCGACGTAGCGTGGCGTCGGATCAGCGACAAGATCCCCGCTAGAGGGCACCGGTGGGGCCTCGCGGGACTACGACTGGCGGGGACTTTATTGACAGGTACATAGAGTTCTGAATCGCTTGGCTAAAATTTATTTCAATTTAAAAGATAAAATATTATATGTATATGTATACATATATTACAGTCTAGTAGCTGTCGCGGCAGATATTGTTCTGCCCGTATGCCCTTTTTTCGTGTTTTCTCTCCATAGGTTCTTATCCTTGTGCCATAAGTCATAACTTAAATGTTAAAAAATAATTCAGATTGGTCGAGCCGTTCTCGAGCTCACATTTAGATTCATTTTTTATTTAGATTATCGACTGAGAAGAAGAGTAAAATGACTATAATAGTAACAATAGACCCGACCCGACCCGAAAAAATAACCCAACCCGTTATTTTTTATCAAATACATAATATTTTATAGCAAACAATTACCTTGTAAAAGAAACCCAAATTCTTAATTTGACCTTATTAAACTCTGTAGAATAATTTATTTCTCGTCATAATAAAAGAATAAAATATAGAAGAAACTTTATTACTTATATATTACAAGTTAAGAATTATTATCAAATACTTGAAAATATTTAACAAAAGTCTTTGAAACTTTACTAGGACATATTCTGTTCAATTAGGTCACATTCAATTACTTAATTCTTTCACGCTCCATGAACTTTCAAATCGTATTAGATGCTTGATATAATGGTGAAAAGATATTAACATAATTTAAAAAAATAATAATAAGCTTATACAAAACTTAATTTTACTTGGTATTTTTTATCAACTCACAATTTGGCAACTCTTCATTGAATCATTGATAGGTACCTAGAATAGCAGAATATAATACGTCTCGCGAATCGCGATATAGTGGCCAGTGGGGTTTTCAAACTCAAACATTTTAATGATTTAATTTTACATTTCAATAATCAATTAAATGATTTACATAATATTATTCAAGCGATCGTCTCATAGAAGCACTTTTGGATCTTCAAATTACCCAAATAAATTATTTACCACATTAACAAATTTAAAATGAAGAAGTGACATTTATTTGTACTTACAAAATTAAATATCTTTCTCTTACATAAGAATTTTTTAACGAATAGAAAAAATTCTACACGAGGCGAGATTCGACTTCGCGTCTTTTTGCCATACCGGGGCAACGACTAGCCAACTCGGCCACCCGCGAATCCGCCTCAACCAAACCTGCATCTATTCATTCAGTTTTATGGGCCTAAGGGATACCTTAATAATTTCTCATTTACATAGCTTTAAATGCTATAGAACTAAAATTAACTTCTCTTACAGTTGGCCTAGCATGTGCGATACCTCGGATCGAGCTTTTCATGGAATTAGTCGGGGCAGTTTGCCTCTCCTGCCTCGGCCTGTCTCTGCCCGCGATCACAGAAACCGTCTTCCGATGGGGCAAGGACACTGGACCGTTCCACATCATTGTAATAAAGAACGCAATCATAGTATTATTTTCGCTAGTGGCTATGGTCTCTGGCGTGGCGTTTTCTATCAAATCCATGATAGACAGCCTGTGATATTTAGTTATAAGTTTGACTGTAATGTAAATAATTTTTAATATATTGATTATGACGTTATTTTGTTTTATTTAAAGTATATTTTTCTCTATATTTGCTTTAATATATAATTTAAGTATACAATGAGAATCCAAGAAAATAAATGTCTACTATATTTTGTTCTTTAGCTGCATTCGTTACTTTTAGTTGACATATTCTAAACAGTCTAATATTGCACTTTCATAATTCATTTAATTAAACAATATCCCAGTTTAATTAAACGTGAATATATGAAAGTATTTGAGTTGGTAGGCTACTATTATATTCGCGATAGTAAGTACATAATATTCAAAAGTAATCCGAGAGTTCAGTCATCAGGAAAATGATATAATATTTATATATTACTTTTTAACAAGAACATCTTAACGAAATTCTAGGTAAAATAAATCTTATTCCTGGTAAAATTATGTACGCTTGCTTCCTGTCGCTTCCGGGTATAGGAAAATGGGGAATAACGATCGTAAAAATATTATTCCTGATATGTTATTCACATGGAGAAAGTTCTTCCTGTTAGATATACATTTTCATGCTGTTGTTATAGCTGTCAAACATAGAGCTCTAAGCATAGGTACTCAAATGAATATAAAACTCATATTATTAGAGGACTGGAGTTCGAATTCTTGCTAACAATAAAAGACGAGACTTATTTCAAAAGACACAAAGCAACAAAACACATATTTATGAGAAAACAGTTTGCCGAATCTACTTTAATCCTTTTAAGGGTATAAAAAGAGTACCTAGATAACTATTCAACTAGTGACATATTATGATAAAAAAGTATCTAAATGATATCTAATCTAAACCGTAAAATCTGTTTCCAAGATATTAATTAAGTTATACCTATATTTTGCAAGACATGTTTACAATAATACATGCCTTACAACGGAAACAGATGGCCTTCCTAAGTGCAAATCATGCCGAAACATACATTTTAAATTTGCGTAATGACCGTAGAAAAAAGCATAGGTAATAATTATTCTCGACATTAGTTTTTTTTTTAAGTTAAATAAATAAGATTTCTTCTGGTTATTTTTTACTAGCTATCAGCCCGCGGCTTCGCCCGCTTTGTCTAAAACCTAATAAATTATATACTAAAACCTTCCTCTTGAATCACTCTATCTTTTTAAAAAAACCTCTTCAAAATCCGTTGCGTAGTTTTAAAGATTTAAGCATACAAAGGGACATAGGGACAGAGAAAGCGACTTGGTTTTATACTATGTAGTGATGTTTACTGTTTAGGCCTTTACGAATACTTACCTAAGTATAATAATTATTATTGAACGCTTAGTCGACGATTTTAGCTAAAATAATTATTAATTAAATTTCGTACATACGTATTTAGGTAGGTACCTATAGTATTCTTCTTTCAAACATACCTACTTTTTATTTTTATTCAACTGCCGTAAATAATATGTTATAAAGAAAACTGTATTAAAATATTAAAAAACAATAACATAAGTACATCCAAATTTTGTTTTAACGAACAAAAGATAATATGGTTCACTTATCCCTACTTGATTATCATAAAATTTACTAGTAATATATTACAATATACATTTTTCAATAATTTCACTGATTTAGAGGAGTGTTCGCAATTTATTTATATTATTTAAAGACTGTTTTGAAAGATCAAACTGGGTCAAATATTAAAGTTATTTCAAACAAATCTTGCAATGTTAATAATATCACAAATTTCCAAATTTCAAAGTTTCCAAGCAAGCAGAAATACATCAAAAGTAAAATTTCATTTTCATTAATAATTTTACTTCAAAAGTAATCAAAAGGTAATGCGTCAGGACTCATAGGTACTACCTTTAATATCTCTTATGATCACCTCTATATTTCTATAAAGTATAAACCCTTATGTAATGGTTGTTTTTGAAATAACAAAAACATCTTCAAGCTAAGTGTATTCTGCACAATTCCCATCCATATTAAATTAGGAATTTAGGTACAATACAACAAAAAACTGGTCAATTTTATACAATTCAATCAATTTTATTTTACTAGATTAATTAACTAGGCTGTGTTAATAAAATAAAAAAATAGTTTTAACAATGCAACTTTTCCAGATTCACAAACTTTTATATTTTCATACTCAAAATGTAGTACAACAACAAAGATATTTTGAAGTAACGAAAATATACAAAAATTATTATTAAGTCATTCTCATCGTGAAAATTACGTGCTACCCATACCTTTCAAACATTTAACAAAGATAATGATTCTATCTTGAATAAGTAATTCTCTAAAATTAAGTTTCCAATATTATAAGTGGAAATTATCTTGGGATATAGTCGGAGAGGTTGCTGGTGAAAAATCTTATTATTTATCAGAAGACCTTACCAAACGATGGCTTACCATAATC
Organism: Colias nastes; assembly: GCA_907164665.1. NCBI lineage: Eukaryota > Metazoa > Arthropoda > Insecta > Lepidoptera > Pieridae > Colias > Colias nastes. The sequence continues at coordinate 2,465 of CAJQZM010035917.1, read as the reverse complement.
CACAATATAAAAGAGAAAAAGGGAAGTCTTATGCATGTAAAATAATATATCTTATATAAATCTCATATGTAAAAAAGATAAATTTAACAAAATGAGACCGCAACTTACGTAGTTAGCAACTGCGTACTTAGTAATCTATGCCACAACATCATAAAACTACAGGTGTAACTTGAAATCGCAACCATAATATTGCGAACAATAAGCACTGCACCGAAGTAAAGCATACAAAAATTGATATTTCAAAGATTTTCTGAAGTTCTAAAAATATTTTCGCCGCCTCTCTGCTTATTCGGGTAAGAAGGTATTTTAATTGTTTATGCTGAACAAACATTTACAGAGTTAATTAGATTATCATCTACAGTTAGATTTATTTACATTAAGTTTATATCGTAGATTTTAAAACAATAACTAATAAAACGTTTTCTTTCTGCACATCGTTTTTATTTTGTATAACTTCTTATAAATAAGCAATCATCCTGATGCAATCGGATAATAAATACATTTAATTAGTGTGCTATAAATAATAATAAATTATTATCGTACTTTAATAGCAATTCCTAGAAACCTGCCTTATTCGTGTTTATCTCACAATATTATTCAAATGATTTTGTTCATTATCCTTTGACCCCATAAAATTGACACATACGCTATTAAAAATAAAAAAAACTCTGACAATTATAAGCAACTATGCAATTTTGTATCAATATTACACTACTTTTAAACAAGCCATTGGTTTATACACCATTAAATCATAATTATTATAAGGCTAAATTAGCATAGGTATTTCTCAGAATGCATTAAACATAACATAACACCTTCAATTGTATCATATAATCGTATTCATATAGGACTTTTATAGGCCCGTGTTTTCAGTAATGAAGTCCCTTAATAGTGGTGAGGCAATGTCGGCAAAAACAGAAGGCGATAGGGCCTGTCCACACCCGCGACCAAACGAGACGATACCAACGGCCATACCGTCTTGTATGGCAGCGCCACCTGAGTCACCCTGAAAGAACAAATGAATTATACAATGATATAAGAAAGAAACAATTTCCTATATTATAACCATCATCGTAATCATCATCATCATCAACAACACTTTACGTTTAGGTATGAATGTTGTATTTTTCTGAGATGAAAAAATAGGTATAATAATTGTTTAATATCATATGATTGTTCTAACAGGCTTTTCAACTGACTAATTAAATGCTCAAGCGAAAGATTGACTTACCTGGCAAGTACTCTTTCCACCCAAGAAGAAGTTTCCAGAACAGAACATGTTCTGGGTAAGCACTGTCGGATAGGACAGGAAACATTGCAAGAAGCTCACTACAGGCATTTCCACCTCCATCAGCCTGTCTGGGATTGAAGATGCACCTTGCTGGAAATGACACAATGTTTATAATTTATGGTCCGAATAAACATGTTAAAAAAATACGATTTAAAAGAAATTAATATTTCTTGTCAATATTATTTGTATTATAATGTCGTGTATTTTACAGCCAACTAGCTTAATCAGCCGCTTTATTAACAGTCTAGGCTATTTATTAAATGGCACCGTTTGATAAAATTCAATGAAATTTTATAGGCTTATTGGTTGCAACATATCCCTCATAACATTTTCAGAGTGCAAGAGCGTTTTGTCAACATTTTACATGAAAATGTTTTGGTCGGATAACTTTTACCACAATCTTACTAACCTTTGTCCTGCCCCATCCACTAACAACGATCTTTGAATTAGCAACAACAGGTCTATTCCTTGGAGGTAGTGATATAGGTTGTATCGTATCTGTGAACTCTATGGGTTTAGCAGTCTTCATGTAAGCGATGTCTTTGTCAAACGGTGGATTGTCATAGTCTGGGAATGCCTTTACTTCCGCTATTTCTATTAGAGTGCCGTTTTTGCGGAAAGAGCTACCGGCTCGCATTACTACTGTTTTTGGATCCACACTAAAATTAAAAAAATCAAAGTCAAAAATACGAGATATACATAACAATAAAAATTGTCTTAGCCTGGTTTTCGTTTCATTTAAAATTCCAAGACAAAATTCACACTAAAACACCACGTGTAATGTGTATGAAGTTTGAGTTGAAAATATTAAAAAGCAAATAATTCATTGGCATTTTTTGACTACTATATTTTTGTATTATTCTTGAATAGAAACCAATGCAAAAATAAAAGGGAGAAAAACACTTACTTTTGAGCGCAATGAGCAGCAGTCATAACATAATTTTCACTCACAATAAATCCTCCACAAAAGTATGAATTATTCACAATAAACGATACTTGGTACGGATGGTCTTGAATATTAGCATTTTGTCCATTCACTATTCTATCATCTGTAAAACCTGGCTCATAATCTTTGCCATTCACTGGCACTCTTTCCGATTGAATTATATCTGAAACGAAAATTTTATTTTAAACTACTTTCCTGTAATCCTTTTCCTTTATCACTTCTTCCTTG